>JBBCBC010000030.1:25406778-25487771 GCA_037126765.1 Stenogyne calaminthoides
CGGTGACTTCTCTTGATGGACCTTATGCGATCGAGCATCTTGACACTCGGTGGCCCCGAGTTCAGTTCTCTGGTCGGAACATCGACTATCGAGTTACTTTGTCTCATTTATCTGATTTCTTCTTTTTGTCGATCGGCTCGGTGATCGGATCAACATATCTTCGGAATCAACATCTCGAGGATGCATCAATCGATCGTCGGGTTAGCATATCGGAGTTACTACGCTCCCAGTCTTAATCACGTCGATCTTGATCATCTAGCATCTTATCTGATCGATCCGTCGATCCGTCGATCTTATCCGATCTTCGCAACCTTATATTACGATCTTGGTCGATTTCTTCTCTTATTCTTACGTCGTCGGTTCTTTACGATGTTCGACTATTCATCGATCATCGATTCGGCGGCAAATTCTTTTCAGTTATCGGCTCGATTCTTTCGGAAGTCATCGATCATCGATTACGATGACCTCGGATCGTGGCTTAAACTTTTCTTTTCTTAGATTTTTTGCTTAAATCGGCTCGTCTTACTAATCGATTTCGATAATTCTCATCTTACTCTTGACTAACAAATTTTTTTCTCTCATCAGGAGTAAGTTGATCATCAGATTTTGGAAATTCATCTCTGGGATCATTTCTCTCAATATCAGTGATTCTGGGATTCACAACAGTGAATTTGAATGGTCCTTTAGAAACCACTCTCCACATTCTTTCATGCTTTGAATACAGATGAGCCTGTATTCTTAATCTCCATAGATCATAGCTCTCAACAAAGAACATAGGAAGTTTCTTAGAAGGCATGATGACTAAGCCTTGTAAGATATCAGCAAATAGATCTGTTCAGTAGACCACCAGAGTATTTCAGCAAATTAGACTATGGCCACCAAAGCACGTGGTCAAGTTGAACCACTGCTCTGATACCACTTTTTGGTCCCGGTGCTAACGAGTCTCACACGTGTATGGGGGGGGAATACATGTGTTCAGTGATTTTTAAAACTTTTCTTTCACTGAGGTCAAATGGGTCAGGTTGTCCTGGTGATTTGGCCCTGAGAAGCACATATCGCCCTTAGTCAAAGTCTACTGAGACAATGATCCCGAGTCTTTTCGGAAGCTTGATTAGCTCAAGCGAAGCCCGAAGTTTTATCAGAGATCCTGAGCCGCTTGGATCAGATAACTATCTTACTGAACCCTCAGTAGAGTTAGTTTAGTTTGGTAACTATCTGTTCTAGCTAATCAAGTGTGAGGAATGGTTGGCCCTATGTTTATACTCATTTTTAGCTTTGCTGAAAATATTTTTTTTAATGAAATAGTGATTAAGGTTGTGATCAGTTAGATGCAAGTTCAGTGGATTGGTTCCAACTGAATATCAGTGAATTATGCTTTCAGTGAAAAACATGCAACAGATAATAATGCAAAGATGACATAAAAGCAAAAACAACACACGGGAATTATAGTAGTTCGAGACACAAGCTCCTACATCCCTCTCTCGACCTTCGGAGAAATTCTTAACCACTTCCTAAAGCTTTACGGCTAACTCACTATAGCTTACTTCGCTTTTTCTACTTTGAGTTTTTACGGTCGACTTCATCGCAGACTTACTAACTCAAACACACACAAGTGTTCAGACTACCACAAGTAGATTACTAACTTCTTCTCTAGAGTTTTCTGGCTAACTCACTGTAGCTTACTAACTCTTTACAACTCCAACTCACCAACAAACACACACAAACTACCTTACAAGGGGTTTGGGTTTCTGGTTGGTTTCCAACTAGGATGAGATATCCTTTACAATAAGAACAATGCAAAGGCTAGGATATCTCTACTAAGCTTTGGATATTTCTTATCAATCTAGGCTTAGTGAATGAGCTCTCTCCAATGTGAAACATTTGGGAAATTCTAGGTTTTTCGAGTGCTTCAATTTGAAATAATACGAATGAGCTCTTGAGTTGCTTTGAAATTTCCCGTAACCTTCAATGTAGAGGGTCACTAGTATTTATAGGCAACTTCACCAAGGTCACTCTTGAAAAACTATCTGTTGGAGGAGATAGCTTCATGAGTTTCCTCTTATGGTGTTTGATGAACGGCTATTTTTAGGGTTTGAATACTTCCTTGCATGTTTTAGGCAATATGCAGTCATGTAGCCAATCACCACTTTTTGCAGTCTGGAACATAGTACTACTGACATGCTTTAGTGACTGGTCCTTTCAAAGGTGTCGATAAAATCTGATGTTGTCTTCCTCTGATTGGTTCTTATCTTCAGTAAATGTAGACAAACAAAATGGCTCTTTTTGGTCAATCTCTCTGAATGAGATAACCATAAACAACACTTAGACTTAGTTCCTTTTTATGCGCATATGAATGTTTTTTGGGCAATATTTACTTTTTACGAATATTCGCGTTTTTCTCGATTTTGTAGTCTTGAGATAGATATTATTGGTGCCTCGAACATTCGGGTTATCTTGAGTATTGATATCTTCTTGAAGTCTTGATAACTTTAGGGTCTTGATATCTTACGAGTCTTGATATCTTCGAGTCTTGATGTCTTGAGTCTTGACCTCTTACGAGTCTTGACCTCTTCTAAGTCTTGATGTCTTTGATGACATTTTGAGTCTTGATTTCTTGAAACTTCTCGAGTCTTCGATTTCTTCATAAACTTACTGAGTCTTCAGAATCTTTAGAAACTTGCTGAATCTTTAGAATCTAACCTGATCTATATTTCTGACTATACATGGTGCAGATAACATCCTGAACACTCTATACTGAATCCTGACTCATACTATCAAGATTATCCTGAACATGTCATACTCAGGGGTTTTGGGATCTAATCAAAATCTCTTTATTAAATTCATCTCCCAACACATGGTTTTCAAAGAAACAAACCTCAGTAGCAACCAGTACTACTGAAGCTGAATACATGGCTGCAGGAAGCTGTTGTGCACAGATTCTTTTGCTCAGACAACAATTGAGAGATTATAAGATTATAGCCAATGAAGTACCTATATTTTGTGATAATAATAGTGTAATTGCTATTACACAAAATCCTGTATTGCACACCAGATGTAAGCATGTTGATATCAGACATCACTTCATCAGAGATCATGTTGAGAAGAAAGACATCAAAATGGAGAAAATTCATATTGATAAACAGAGAGCTAATATCTTGACTAAACCTTTGGCTGAATCAAGATTTCAGGAACTATCAGTTGAATTAGGTATGTTGGATCCAGGTGAATAAAGAAAATCTGAAAAAATTGAAGATTTTCAGATGCATGAAGTTTTCTCAGGTTTTTACTGAAAAACACTGAGTCTTAGGAAACTCAGTTATCCTGAAGATCAGTACTCAGTATTATACTGACATTTTATCAAGGTCAAAACTCAGTAAGACTGATGGAGAAAATTAGTCTAAAGAAGTATTGACTCATGCAACACATTTATTGCATAACTAAATCTCAGTAATCATTGGCAATAAATGACAAAACACCTAAAGAAATAATTGGGCGGGACCTTTGAAATCCACGAGGAAAGTCAATGGTTTGCAGGAACAGTAATTAAATGCACTGTTCATTAATCACCAATAGGGATAATTGGTGGCTTAGTATTTTCAAAATTGTCCTTTCATATACTTGTTTTAGTCGGTTTTTAATCTCAACCGTCGATTTCTTCATCTACGCGATTTTCCATAAATCAAAATCCCATATCCATTGGAAAAATTTCTTTCAAAGCCCTATTTCAAAAAGCCTTCATCTTCACAAACACTCTGCTTCAAAACCCTCGATTGCCCAGAAATTTTCACCTATCTCAAAACCCTTCACTAGAAATTCTCCAAAAATGACACTTTCTGTATACGACAAACTCGCCATTTTCAATAAACCTTGGTACGAATATGTCGTTTCTCTAGAAAGATCATCCAATTCAACTCACGAGGAGGAGGCGTTGCATATGATTCGTTTGGCAAAGCTTACATGCCTGGTCTCGAATCAACCAGAAGCTGAATATGCAAAAGAGGTAATTGAGTTTATCTCTAATATGCAGTTAGATGATGAGAATTGCATAGAATCTCAGATTACAGTCTCGCATTTGGAGCATGGTTCGAAATATGTGGAATTTGTTTGGGAATTATATATTATTCCTAAGAATCTAAATGTCATATATGAGTTAAGTGATAGAGGTGAAGACCCTAAGGTATACATGATGGGTAGGGAACAAGAATATTTAGATAAAATTACTGAGCATCCAGTAAAGTTTGAAGCTACTCTGAATAAGAGGCATTTGAAGCCCAAATATCGAGTATTGTTGGATATTGTTAGCAAATGAATCATGAGTAGATCTGGTAGTTTCGAACAGATAAGCACGCCTAAGTTAAGGCTAATGGCGGCGATTGAAGATTCACCTTCCACGGCATTCAATTGGTTGCACTATTTGATCAAGGTGGTGAGTGATCAAGCCAAACAAATTCAGAAGGTGAATGGCTATGTAGTTATCAAAGGAAAGATTCTACATGTAACCAAGATTGCATTTATCTTGGAAACGTGCAGAGAATAGGAGGACATCTTTGCCGATTCCACTTCCTTTCCAAAGTCAAAAATCATGTTCAAACCAACAAAGAAGACTTTGAGAGGAAAGAAAGAGAAAAACTCTGAGTCTTAGGAGGAGACTGCTGAAGAAGAAACAGATGAAGAAGCCAGACAAGCTAGGGGAAAGCCACGATGCAAATTAAAAAGAGAAAGGATAGAAACTGAAGAAGAAAGCATGGCTCCTCGAAGCCTTGAAGGCTTCAATCTATTCTTTGAGAAGGAGGCTAGTGAAACCGAAGAAACTCGACACGAAGGCAACCAAGGGTTGAAATCTCCAGCCGAGTTCTTGCTCAAGTAGTGACAAATGTGCAGAGCAAGAAACCGAGGAAAAACTCGAACCTCTCCGAGCTCAGATAAAATCTCCAGAAATCTTCAAGGGGCCTCGATTCCCTTCACGAAGAAAAGACTTATTCAGACTCGGATCGATCTGAACCTCAGAATTTTTTGAACTTGGATGCAACCTTCAATGAACCATTTCTAGATCCATCGATTCTAGAACTCATACACTCTGAATCTCGCTTACGAAAGCCCAAGATTGAAGAAGGGAGAAGCGAAAGAGACCGAATGGTGAAAAGAGGGAAAGCGGTTCATCTTAGATAGATACCACGAAGTGAATGCCTATCCCCGACCTTTAGGATATGTTCTTTGGGCTCGGAACCACGATGTATATCTCCGAATCAAACACTTAGAGATCTTTAACATTGCTTCATACAGAGGAGAAGAGTGGTGGAATGCAGAGACAGCTGCCCTAACCAAATTTTTAGGTTTTAGAAAAACCAAGCTGAGAATGAAAGCTGCTGATTTTGATGAATTAGTGAAAAAGAAGCTAGCTGAAAAGAAAACTCTTGAAGGAGTTGATGCTTCCGGCTCCATGATCAAAATAAAGATAAGGATAAGGGAGATGATGCAGAAAAGAAATCTGAGAAGGAGAAGGAATCTCAGATAGATACTGAGAAAGAGATGGAAACTGAGAGTCAAATGGGGACAGATACTGATGTTGAACCAAGTGATATCAGAAAACCTCAGACTGAAGTTAGCATTCTTCAGACTGAGGCTCAGTTGGAGCACCCAGCTCAGTTGGAAAATGTTGTACAAACTCCAGTGGTTGATTTCACACCAATCCTGGATGAGTTAAAGAAGATAGATCCAAGGATGGAAGAGATACTGGCAGGTCAATCTCAAAAGCTTGAGAATCTAAGCTCTTCATCAAGCATCTTTCGCAAAACAATTCTCACGAGACAAGATGACTTCGGATGGAGTTAGTTCCGTCGCTAAAAAATCGAAAATGGAGAACCTGAGTTCATCATCTAATACGCTTCAAACAACTCTATCAAGTAAATTAGCTACATTAGATGGAAAGATTGATGGAGTACATATAGATCTTAATGCCAACATGAAGCAGATGTATCAAGAAAGAACTGCCTATCTTGAAGCCAAGCTGATTGAGAAGAATGATCTGATGATCAAAACAACTGTTGAGAAAATGGGCTCTCTGCTCATGACCAAGATGGCAGAGATGATGCATGATGTCTTCTCAAAACAGTTTGCTCCTCTTTTGGATGAGTTCTCAATGGCCAAGAATTACATGATAAGGCTAGAAGATGAGCATAATCAGTTGGCAGGAGAAGTGCGCAGTATGAGTAAGGAGCAATACTATATGGATACTGCACTGACTCAACTACTCCCAAGGTATGGTGCCAAAAAGGGGGAAAGGCCTGGTGGCAAATTAAGTGAGTTGTTGGCACAAACCTTGGAGAGAAAGGCTCAAAAAGAAGCTGAAGGAAAGAAAATTGTTGATGCCTTAAGAGAAATTGAAGCCACCGAGAAACTAAAGTTCAAAGAAGCTGAGAAACCTATCTTCACTCAAACATCTGAGCAAACCATTCAGGAAGTAATTTCTGAGAAATTGAGTGATAGAAGGATGGCTGGAACAAGCAAAAAGGGAAAGAAGAACAACCGGACGAAAAAAGAAAAGCGATTTGCCTTTGTTGAAACTGAAAAGAAGAAAAGAGCAAAGGTAGATAAACCTACTCAGAGGAAGCTGATTATGGATTTTGAAGAATCAGATGAAGGACCAGAAAAGGAAACTGAAAACCAGAGACTTTTGATACCAAGAAGACTCTGAAGGCCCTGCAGATTGAAAAGGAGAAAAGAACTGCTGCTTTAGTATCTGGTGCTCCTCTGGTCAGAAAAAAGAAAGAAGAAGAACTAGAAAAGAAGAGGTGGATTCAAAAAGTTTCTAAGCAAAAGGAGAGGTACAAAAAAGACTTAGAAGTGGCCACACATTGACAAGTGGATGCCTATACAGTTCATTGATGCATGGGAAGAGATCAAGAGAACCTTCTGGTTCTATTATGAGATTCTGAGAAAATGGAGGGGGAGCGCTCGGATAAGAATGAAGCCTTTATGAGAAAGTACTCATCGACATTCTATCCTAAGTACGCAAAGTTGGATCAACTTGGCGGATGAAGGAAAACACTCGGATAGTAGCTCTGGTCCATACATGTACCCGGCTCCTAGGTTTGAGAATGGCTATGTAAATGGGCAACTATTTTCGGGAAATAGCCCAAAGATGCAATCAACTAGGCCTAACAGGAAACAACCCTGAAATCATCAAGGCAAGAGATGAACTGAAGAAGAGATACTACGGGATGTTCAACCTGGAAGTGTCAGAGGATGAAGTGGAAGAAGACTGAAGACTTTGTACTTTTTTTTTTTCATTTGTCTGTAACTCTTATCCTACATCAATGAAAATTTTATCTTTATGCTCAAAGATAATATCTCATTATCTTTTTACATGTCTTGATATAATGATTGTTAAAGAACTTGATTGGAGAAATACCATTTTTTGGTTTGTAATAGATAAACCTGAAACCCGAGGATATGTTAGGTTTTCTTAAATGTAACAAGATGGTTTTGGCATCATCAAAGGGAAATTGTTGGGAGATGAATTTAATAAAGAAGTTTTGATTAGATCCCAAAAACCCTGAGTATGACATGTTCAGGATAATCTTGATAGATCGAGTCGGGGTTTCAAAGATAGATTGTTCAGGAAGTTATCTGCACCATGTATAGTCAGCAGATATAGATCAGGTTAGATTTTGAAGACACCAAGACTCAAGAAGTTCTGTCAAGAAAATGATGACTCAAAGAAGTTTCAAGACAATGAAGACTCGATGAAGTTCTTTGAAGTCAAGATGTCATCAAGACTCGAAGATGTCGGTATGAAGACATCAAGACTCAAGTATGTCATCAAGACATTGAAGACTCAAGATGTCATCAAGACATCGAAGACTCGAGAAGATATGAAGACCAAAGAGTTATCGAAGACTTCGAAGAATCTTGAATACTCAAGATAACACGAATGTTCGAGAGGCATTTGAATATAATCTATCTGAAGACTATAAAAACTGAGAAAAACGCAAATATTCAGAAAAGTAGATATTGCCCAAAACATTCATATGCAGACAAAAGGAACTAAGTCTAAGTGTTGTTTAAGGTTGTCTCATTCAGAGAGATTGACCAAAAAGAGCCATTTTGTTTGTCTACATTCACTGAAGACAAGAACCAATTAGTGGAGAACAACACTATACTTTCTATCGACCTTCGAAAGCGACGGGACCACTGAATCATGTCAGTAGTACTAAGTTCCAGACTGCAAAAATTGGTGATTGGCTACATGACTGCATATTTCCTAAAACATGCAAGGGAGTGTTCAAACCTTAAATATAGCCGTTCATCAAACACCAGAAGAGGAAACTCTTAAAGTTATCTCTTCCAACGGATAGTTTTCAAAGAGTGACCTTGGTGAAGTTGCCTATAAATACAAGTGACCCTTTACATTGAGAGGTTACGGGAAATTTCAAAGCAACTTAAGAGCTCATTCGTATTATTACAAATTGAAGCACTCGAAAAACCCTAGAATTTCCCAAGTGTTTCACATTGGGGAGAGCTCACTATTCTAAGCCTAGAGTGATAGATATATCCAAAGCTTAGAAGAGATATCCTAGCCTTTGCATTAGTTCTTATTGTAAATGATATCTCACCCTAGTTGGAAATCAACCCAAAACCCAAACCCTTTGTTAAGGTAGTTTGTGTGTGTTTTGTTGGTGAGATAGAGTTGTAAAGAGTTAGTAAGCTATAGTGAGTTAGCCAGAAAACTCTAGAGAAGAAGTTAGTAAGCTACTTGTGGTAGTCTGAATACTTGTGTGTGTTTGAGTTAGTAAGGCTGCAAAGTTGAGTCACCCGAGAAAAATCAAGGTAGAAAAGTGAGTAAGCTACAAATGAGTTAGCCTGTAAAGCTTTAGGAAGTGGTTAAAGAATTTCTCACGAAGATCGAGAGAGTGGGCGTAGGAGCTTGAGTCTACGAACCACTATAATTGTTGTGTTGTTTTGCTTTACATCTTTGCATTATTATTTGTTGCATGTTTTTCTTCGAAAGCATAGTTCATCGATATTCGAGTTGGAACCAATCCAATTGAACTTGCATCAAATTGATCCATGGCCTTAATCCTTTGTTTTATTGAAGGGAAGATTTTCAAAGAAAGCTAAAAGAAAGTATAAACTTAGGGCCACCCATTCCAAGACACTTGAGTATTTAGAAACAGATAGTTAACAAAATGAACTAACTTTCTTGAGGGTTCAAGAAGATAATTAATCGATCAAGCGCCTCGGGATCTCGATAAACTCAGCTCGGTTGGGCTAATCTGAAGCTTTCAAAAGCATTTCCGGGATCATTGTCTCAGTAGACTTTGACTCAGGGCAATCCGTGCTTCTCAGGGCAAAATCATCACGATAACCTGACCCATCTGACCTCAGTGAAAGAAAAATTTTAAAAATTACGGAACACGTGTATTCCCCCCCCCATACACGTGTGAGACTCGTTAGCACCGGGACCAACAAAGTATATGCATATCAATTTTATACCTAAGTAATAACCATGATTAAATATAGAATTACTACTTCGTTTTGATCGAGCCTCTTGGGAGGGTCATCGTCGCCACTAATAATAATTCACAATCATCCTTTTGAGAATTTATTCATGTGAAAGCTATCTTTTGGCCGTCCCTTAGGGGAATTTCTCCAAAAGAATTCACAAATAAATAAATCATGGAGGTCAAAATTAATTTGATTCATAATCAAATTAATTATTAAAACATACTTAGTAATTTTTTTTGAGTTTGAGATTTTTCGTTGGGCAATTCTCATGCAAACACATTTAAACAAATTAAATAAAGCACAAGAAAATACAACAATAAATCAAGCAAAGCAGAAAAATAAACATATTGGGCACAAATTATCCAATTGTCATGGTTTGATTTTTCTTTGCTTGATTTTGAAGAAATATCGTCTTGAATTTCTCCCACTCGTTCATCTCGAAAAAATTCTGTCTCGAAATGCCAAGCCAAGTAGCTCGCAGCCGGGATGCATGCCCACATCCAGCCGGCCCCTTGGCCGAGCGACCGCGCCCGTGCACCTAGGCACACAGGCCGCGCATCGCCCAGACTTGCAGCGTAGCATCAAAAGCCGCGCCGCCGCCGCCTCGGCGACCTCGGCGAGCATCGCCACTTTTTCGCCTCGGTAGCCTCGGTAGGCATCGGCAAAGCGCGCCTTTGCGTACCCGCATGCACCGCGACACTCGCGCCCATCACCGCCTCGCCGCCTCGCCCGAAGCGCAAGGTGCCTCGCGCCCGCCCATGTTGCACCGTCGCTCCGCTCGCCCGTCTTGCCAGCGTGTCAGATACAACCCGCTTGGCGCGCCGTCACGCTTATGCTTTCGTCAGGCGCTGGCGGCGTCGCATCCGCAGATTGCGTTCCTCCCTTGGAATGTTTCACGCGATGCACGTCACCCGCATACGGTTTTGTGTCCATTTTAATTTATTATCTCCGTCTTCATCTTCGATCAGGTTAAAATTTATTTAACGAAAAATAAATACACCTTAAACCTAGACTAGTCTATTACATTGAACAAACTAAATAGCCTAATCTACTCGTGGATTTTCTCACGAGAAAAATAAATTCGAACGCATGAAATAAATAAACACATTAAATACCATGACAATTGGATAACTGCAAAACAGATCTAACAATTCTACTATCCAATTTTCAATAAAATTTAATGGCCAACATAATTTAAATAACAATTTAAATCCAGAGCTCGAAACTGAGTCTCTGATACCAGTTGTTGGAAAATTAAGGGTGCCCGGATCTATTCGAGTTGAATTTAAATACATATTTAAATTAATCAATTAATTACTAACATGAATTAATCCTAAATCAATTCAACATAATAATTAATGAACGAATAAACATCATGCGTACACGTATTTCACGTAAAACCTAAGCATGCGGAATCTAGGAATTACTTAAATACTAACCTCTCGTAGAGACAACCGCTGAGATGATGGACCAACCCAAAGTGCCTTCTCAAATATGTCCCACGTCCACGAACGCAATCCAGTGGGAGGATTATCAATGAACGATTTTAATCTTTAAAAGAAAAGAAAAATTTTGGCTATCACCTTTGTGGATTTCTAATTTTTCCAACACATGGAATTGCACTTGGGGATGAAAAATTCATCCCCTATTTATAATACTAGGGGGGTTCGAATTTTTTTGCCCTAGGAATAAGATGGGAAAGTCTTTTTCTTGATCTCCAAAAAATCTTGAATATATCCAATGTATTCTTTTCTCCATATTTAAAATATTCCACAAAAATTCCACCTCCAAATATCAAGGGAATTTTCAAAAATTCTAATTAGTTAGGAAAGAAATAGGATCTTTGACTTTTCTTGAATTTATGGGATAATCTTGTATTCCAAGAATACATATTCCATAAAATCTTTCCAAGAAAATCTTTTCTCTCTTCCTACCCAATATTTTCGAAAATTTAATGAGGAAAAATAAGCCAAAATATTTTTTTCTCCTTTTCATTAATTGGACTTTAGTTTGGGCTATTTGAGGGGCCTTTAGGAGAATTAAGATTGGACCTCCAATGGGCTATGAAGCTTTAATATTTAGCCAAAATATTATTCAAGCTCATTAATATTAATTTACTCCACTATAAAATTAATATTGAGCTATCCATCTTAACCCACATTATACTTCACAATAATATGGCTCCCGGTCATTATTTCCCGCGTTTAAGATTATCTTAGTCCATTAATTAATTAAGTCACTAAACCGACTTTATATTAATTAATATCTTTGTCCTTGGAGTAAATACAGCTCAACATTATTATCCATACCGGAAATAAATTTCCACTTGCAAGATTTGGTATGATAAAGATTCTGAGCCCACCAAGGGGACAAATCAAGCAAACCGTACTTGCACGCGATTCTCCGTATTCAATCTTAGCAATCGTCATGTAACTAATAATATTGCCCGAGATACAAGGTATCGAATCACATTGATTCTCTTCCCATCATAAGTCAAAGCAATAGTTATTAATTTCACACGATCATATTCAAGGAACGGAGATTAAGAAATAATGCACCACTGAGGACTAATTCTTGTATATTCAATACCGAAGAATTTATCCTCATGTAGGTCCTTTTCAGCGCATCAAAATGCACTAGTGTAATCCCTTGGTCAAGACAAGTCAATCTGAGCCTTACACTTCAACCTTTCATGATGGGTTGTTCATTTCCATCTGGGTTGTGAATTTGTACTTAATCACGGGGAACTGTTAATTTGATCTTCTGTGATCTGGTATCACCAAATTAACTACAACGTAACACGTACTGACTTTATCGAACGGGTATGCAATAAATATATATAACATTCATTCATATTTAATGCATCATGTGATAAATAATTTATTTCAGTAAAATAAATAAGAAATTCAGTTTGGTTATACAAAGTAAAAGCATACTTTTCAGTATAACCCCAACAATTATGTCCTTACAAAAGATTGTCTCTAGGACACTAACACTAATAATGTGCATGTCCAAATTAATTTGATGAATATGTGCATGTCCAAATGAATACGAAAGCATGTAATTTTTTAGATTTTAGACGAAGATATGTAATTTTTTATTTTAGATATGTAATTTTCTGTAATATTTTCAATTTTGATATGAAAATTCATGAAATTTTGTGGATTTGTGTAAATTTCTGTAATTTTTTCAATTTTAATATGAAATTTTTGAAAATTTTTGAATGTGTAATTTTTTAAAAGATGAACATATGTTTTGACATGAATTTAATTATAAACACACATAAATCACATTAACAACATATAAAAGAAGAAAAGAGAAACAATATAATTATAATAATACACATTAATTGCAATTACTCATCTTGTGGAAGAATAAAGGGAAACAAGAACATAGAAAGTTTAAAAGTAGAGTGAGTAAAGAAAGTATGAAAAAGGATGGTGGGGGTGGCTGGGTTTTTGGAGTGTGACTGATGTGATGTGTTGGTAACATTCATATTTTTATTGCGTCAGTCACAAGTGTCCTAATTTATGGGTATAGTAGTTTTTTTAAAGGAACTTTTGCATCTAAGAGTAATAACAAATATGCACTGGACTTAAGAGTAATACTCAATTGGGTCTTGCACCTATGAGTGAGTCACTCCCCTAGTTGACTGCTATCTCCCTCTATATGTTGATTTTAAAAACATTTAATCCAGTGGTTTTTAGTAAAAAGAAAAAAGAATCTGACCATTTTAACTTGAGTCGGTTACACTGTTCTCTTTCATACTTACAATTGTCACTGACAATTACATATACGATATTTGCAATTTGTTTTTAAAATATATTTCAATTTTTATTTAAGCAAAAGCTAAAAGTAGGGTTGTTTTCAGGGTTTAATAGAATCCAGGCAAAGTGTAATGGAATGAGCAGAATCACTTTTTTTTTTTTTTTTTTTTTTGCACAATCTTAATTTTTAAAAAATATATTTTAAACTGAGTAAAATTTACAAAGTCCCTCCTACAAATTGTTTATTAAAAAGTTATTGCAAACACTCCATAATATGAGGGTGTTTGTAACAAATTATAAGTGATTATAATCACCTATAATTGTGTGCATACGTAATTTGAAGGGTTTTATTTGTCTTTTGTTAGATTAAATAAGCTCTCAAAAGCTATAAGCTAAAAGTTAAAATGGGGATGCTTTTATTAGCTTATGAACATTTTTTAAGTATTATTAACTTTTTTTTACAAACACTATCAACTTTTCTTTGAATTTATTTACAAACACATCAACATTTACTATTAATCAATTTTCTCATAATCACTAATTTTAATCACTTCTGCAAAAGGATAATTTTTTACAAACACCCCCTATATCTCATTTCTCCCCAATACTTTTATTTTTCAAAATTCAAAATATGCATCTACTACTAAAGATATATACTCCTTATGTTTTGTAATAAGTGTCCTTTTAGTTTTTTTTGCTTGTCCAATATTAATGATCTTTTTTTTTTTTTTTTTTTTTTTTTTATACTATTTCTCTTAAGTTTATCCTTGTTTTAACTTTAGAAAATTCTACTTGCTTCTAATTTGTCTTTATTAATTTGACTAAATAAAAGAAAATTATCAATACATGGCCCTCTTAATTTCATTATGAAAAGCTATAAGAACACTTATTACAAAATGGAATCTAAATTTCTCTCGTATTGTTGTAGAGGGTGATCCCCCCTTTCAGAATACCCTTTACAATCAATTTAATACATTTTTAAATTTACTATCTCTCTCGTTTTCTCTCCCATATTTTAAACTTTAGACAGTAACATAGAGTCTTTTACAATCTTATTCCATGGTTGTCCAAACTATAACATACATCCAAAACGATTTCACCTTTTTCTTTTAAAATCTAGATTTGCTCAAACTTAACGCAGCAAAAAAGCGCAACCTCTAAAGTTGTTAACTCAATTGGGAAAAAAAATACAAATTGTAAAAACAGGACTTATTTTTGCTACAATTTGAATTTAGAGGGTCAAACTATCAATTTTTGCAGCACACGTGTTGAGTTTTTAAGTTGTTGCAGAAAAAGAATTTCGGACGAATTCACAGACAAAACATGAGGTATTTACGTCAATACACATGTGACTGTTTTATCTACAAATTTGTCTGATATTCTTTTTTTTCAACAATTTAAAAGTTCAATACATGTCTTGCAAAGTCGAATGATTCGATTCTCAAAATGCAAAGTGAGTGTTTACAAACTCAAGTAGTAACTTAAAATTACTTATTTTTAAATCACAAACACTTTTAAAATGTCTGCAAATTCAACAAACTAATTAACTTAAGCACTTAAAATTAATTTTCTTGAAGCACCCTTTACATTCTTCTATTAGCTTAAATGTGTTTCTCTTTATTTTTTTATTTAAGTGGATAATTTAATATGGATGGAGTTGTTTTTAGTGGGAACCGAACTCAGGACGTGGGCGTGATCAGAGATGGACAGACGTGTCTCGTAGGAGCGGCACGTGCCCCCAGGGATTTTTTTTTTATTTAATACTATTTTCTAATTATATACAAATTATTATTAATATTAGTATAAATTATAAGTTTGAATGCATTATTTGAAAATAACACCCCACACACTAGTAATATCCTGGGCCCCAACTGGCCCACTTAACCCCTTAATACCTATTGTTTATATTATATTTTTTTTGATAGCATGCATGTGATTTGATAAAATACATTAAATAGTGATTCATTTGACTATATATATATATATATATATATATATTTTTGTTTGGTATACAATTATTATATAAGTGATATATTTTATATTTTGTTTGGTAGCTTTTTAAAATTGAGAAATTTAAATTAGTCATTATTATCCTTCATACTTTGACACATTTTACATTTTTACCATCATTAACTATTGTTCTCCATTTGATATCCCTCATCTCCTCATCAGTTCTTCCTCTCCCCAACCCTTCCCCCAACCCATAACGTGTTTCACGCAACCAGCTACATAGCCATGAACGGCGGAAGCAAGTCGCCATATAACTAAACCACTTTTTTATTTTTTTTTCTTAAATAATTTAATATTTTTTGAAGAATTTTACTGCATATTTTCTTCAAATCACAAGGAACTTCGCTTCCTAACACATAACTAAGCACTTCCCTTCACCTCCAACCCCGCCATTATTAGGTCTGAACTAAAAATCCTTCGGCGAGCAAACACATTTTCAAAAACTCAGAAAGATTTATATATAAAGGAATTTATTATATCTAAAATGGAAATAAACAAAATTTCAGCAACATTTCCAATACAAATTTACATAAAAACTTGTATGCAATATTGCATACAAATGATATGTGCAATTAGCCAAAATAGAAGAGATATTTATTTTTTGTGGGTCAGGCCCAAAGCCATTTCAGATTCGGCGCTGCCCGTTTTCTTCTTCCTCGTGATCCTAGGGTTCTTCTTCCTCGCGATTTCAGATTTTACTGTGGTGCAGTTTTTTCTTCTCTTCTTTTGTTCTTTCTTTTCTTTTCTTTCTCTTCCTTATTCAAAATTTTCCATATTTTCTCCCTTTTTTCAGTTTTCTCATCCCGGCAAATTTACAGGTCCTTCCATTTGGTTTCCTCTTGATTTTCTGGCGTAATTTTTCAAATGCTTCTGAACTCTTTTCACGCTGTTTCTGTAAATCTGTAATTTTGGATTAAAGATTTTTTCGCATTTGTATTGATTTTTGTTCATGCAGTAACACTCTTTTGCTCATAGGGTAACAGTCTTTTGTTCATGTAGTAACACATCAAGTTGTTCTTTAAATTTGTAATTTTGGACTGGGGATTTCTTTTCGCGCTTGTACTGGTTTTGTTCTTGTGATAACACTTTTTTGTTCATAGGGTAACACTCTTTCGTTCATGTAGTAACACACAAAAACAACTTGAAAAAAAAAATTGGACTAAAGATTTTTTTTCGCGCTTGTACTGGTTTTTGTTCATGTATTTACATTCTTTTTGTTCAGAGTGTAACACTCTTTTGTTCATGTAGTAACACATCAAGTTGTTCTTTAAATCTGCAATTTTGGACTGGGGATTTCTTTTCGCGCTTGTACTGGTTTTGTTCATGTGGTAACACGTTTTTCTTCATACCGTAACACTTTTTATTCATGTAGTAACACACAAAAATAACTTTAAAAAATAAAAATTATGTGCTAAATAAGAATTGAACTGCGACCAAATACACTGAAAATAGACTAGAACTATTAGACTACAACAATTATTGATAAAAACATCCTTGCATAAAATGTAATACGTAAATAGCCAAGTGGTCTGTCCAACCTGCTCAGCCCGCCCGCTCTGCCCGCGCCCCCCGATCGGCCTGACCCGCCCGCCCAGTGCACATGACCCGTGAATTTTAGTCTATTTTGCTTTAATTGTGTGGTATTGCACATATCACTAGTGTACAATATTTCACACAAGATCTACTCACAAATTTAAGTGTGTCCCTCTAAACGTAAAAAATAATTTAAAACATCTCCATCAATGAATCATACTCCCTCCGTCCCAAAATTATTGTAACACCAAAAATGAACCGCAAACCAAGTAAAGCGGGTTTTAGTGGGTTTGAGTGAAATAAAATAAAATTGTTGTGAATATATTAATATTATATTTGTTTTCATTTTGGAAGTGTTGTTGTAATGTTGGGACGTTCAAATAAGACAAGTGTTGCAGTAATTATGAGACGGAGAGAGTATTCAAGAACTTGGGGCGAGGAATTCGCCATGGCCTGTCAAAAAAAAAAAAAACTAGAAATCAACCCAAAAAGTTTCAAGACATTCTATAAATTACGACTCCTGCATCCAATCGTTAAACTTATCTTAAGCTAAATCATTTGTCTATGCATTCCAACCAGTTGTGGACTCAATTACAACACCAATCCCTTGTTGATATGAAGTATGAAGTTCATGGTTGCTACTCATCCAAACTATTCCCCAATGGATCCGTCATCATTTCTTTCAGGATAAAATTATGAATCAAGCAACATGCCAATATTGATATTGATAAAAGCACACGATATAGTTTGTAGCGCATTTCTTTCAGTGCTTCAGTACAAAAACTACCTCTTGATTCTCTCATGGCTGAAAGGCTTAAATGCTGTCATAGGCATTTCCTGGAGGCTGAATCTTCTCCCTATTGACATATTAAACATACATGCATTAGAAATGCATCAAACGAAAACCATTGCCCACAATCTTACATATCATTTTTTTAAGGAGAGAATTAATTACAACCCAGTAGTACAATGACAGTGGAATTAAAAAGAAAAAAAAATTCTAGTTTGCAGATATTAAGAAATAGACCATTAAGAATGTTCTCGCGTCGCAGCAAACAACAATCTTTGAAATAAGGTTAATGCAAATGTCAGCCCCTGAAAACAAAGTCTAGCTCATAATGGCTACCAGGCAAGGGTATAGAAGTTGGAAATCGCAAGGCGGACGGTTACTAGCTGCCTAGGTGGTGGTCCCTTTTTTCTTTTTTAATTTACAAAATAAATCTCCATCCCAAAATAAATTCCAAATTGGATCTTGCAAATGGTATACGGCGCAGAAATATAAATCTCCACCCTTAAAACCACAGAAATATAACAAACTCCAGAATTCAAACCACAGAAAACATATCTAAATTCAGCAGAATCGCGACGGGCGGCGGGCGTGTGAGGCTTGGGTGAGCGAGCGTTGTGTCACTCGCAGGCGGCAGCGCGACGAGCAGCGGGCGTGTGGGGCTTGGGCGAGCGAGTGCTGCGTTGCTCGCAGGCAGTAGCGTGGTGGAGCAGCGCGGCGGGAAGTAAAGGCTAAGGTTTTTCCCCTCTTTGATGTACTCTGCTCTTTGACTCTCTCACACGGTCACACGACTATCAAGTAGATTTCTCAATAAATTTCACATTATAACCTCAAGGAAAGAACATTGGTACCCATATCTTTCAAAAACACCCATCAAATCCTTGCGTGTAGCATCTTTTGAAGAAAAAACATACTAACCATATGCACATGTATAAATTAATAGAACAAAAAATATAATCATGCAACATGGGTTTTATCTAAAGTGTAAGGTGAAAATAAGAAGCACAAGCAACAAACTACGAAATAAACAATATCCATTTTGTCATATATACCTCCAGATGCTTCATTTTTTGCAGAAACTGCTCATACCTATAAACATACAAGCGATAATTATTGAAAAGGTCAATGTCGATCATATCAAGTAAAAAATCTTAGCACTGATTGTATCAGAAATTAGTAAATTCATAATTAACAGAACTATAATTAACATTTAACATATCTAATTCAAATATTGGTAAGAATATATGTTTCAGCCACGTAATAATTGAATATATCAAAACTCAATAGATGCGTAATTAATGAAGACGAAATCCGGTGAGTAAGCTAGAATCCGATCCGAAGCAGAATAGTCCAACTCAATCTGTAACTAACAAAAAAAAAAAAATTAGAAGATGGTAATTTGCGAAGCAACCCAGCATCAATATTCCATTCGTTCAAAACATTGATTATTGGTGTAACCTCAAAAATTGGAATTGCATAGGCGATAATTCGTCTTCCGTTCAGTCTAAAAATTGAACACGGTTATGAACGGCAGGGGCACCTTACCCTAATACATCAAAATCTTACCCGATCGAATACAAAAGGAGGGAGAACTTCAGGAGCGAATTCCTTACCATTGAATTTACAGATTTCGATTTCTTCAATTTAGGGGATTTTTCAAGATGAGATTTTCAAATTCACAATCTTCAATTTTGGAGAACTGACTTTGATTTCGCCGATTTAGGAGATTTCTTCAAGGAATCAAGATGCGATTTTCATATTTCTGGTCTTACGAAATGAAGAAAACTGTCAATTTACGTGATTAGTACGTGGAAGAGTGAGGGTCAAATTTGAAAATCTTTTTTTTTAAGGTTAATTATTTTTTGAATATCACCTTTGAAGGTGGGATTCGTTATCATATATGAGTTCAGTTTAGTGGAGATCGGACCTTTATTTTTTAAAGGGTACATGTGTTAATACAAATTCCTACCAAATATCATATTAAGGGTGTTAGTGTATCTCATCCACTAATAAGCCTTACCAAATGAGCTCTTAGTATTAATTGTAGGATATAAATTATAAGAGCAAGTCTCCTATGAAATTTATAAAATTACACTTATAAATTAATATCACGATACTTATCAATTGATAACATTATATTTATAAATTAATATCATAACATTATATATTATTGATATTAATTTGTAAGAGTAATTGTATCAGTTTATAAATGTAATGATATCTTTCACTAGGAACAAGTTTCACAATTTTTTTTAAATTATAATTTAAAACTCAGCCGACCTATGTTTAGTGTCCGGACTCCCGTTGGACGTCCTCACCCCGCTATTTAAATTCCAATCCTCAATAACGATGAAGAGCAAACATATTTCTGCACAAAATCATTGTCGAAATTGATCCCTATAAATTTGATTCATGAAATCTTTCATGTATTTGATATTTATACTTAATTTGTGTCTCCGTTATGAAAATTTTATGGATCTGTCCCTGATAACACGTCCAGTAAATGACTGCTTGAATGTCTCTATATATATATATCGTCTCATCTACCATGATGGAGATTGTCGTAGGTAAAAATTGCTTTCCGGCTTGTCCCAATTTCTTGTCTTTGAGGTTAATTGTTAATAGAGATAATAGGAAGTAAATCCATTTAAAATTTAAATTATATAGATAAGTTAGAATATATCTTCTATTGTAATCTCATGTGACTTACTTTCTTGTATCACTGAAATATTGTTGTACACCTATTATTTATTAGTGATCTCATCAATCACCTCATTAATGGTGATCTTCTAATCACTCGATCATTTTTTCTAATAAATTGTTGTTTCAAAAAAAAAAATTACACAAACATACAACTGCATACGTGAATCTGGGTTGCGAAGTTGTAGCCTAGGCCAAATTAACTTCCTCTATAAATAGACGATGGGAATCAGTGTAAAACGCTTTGTCGGGGCTGTAATCCTGAAAAGGTGGGTGATCAAATGTTATTCTTATGCTTATCACATCTATAAATATTCATGCTAATTCAATTATATTGTTTGTGCAACGGTTTTCTTCTAAAATATCCAATACTAATTCTTTTTCTAGTCATATAAGCTTTATTTTGTCTAATTATGAAAACGGAAGGTCCTAAATTGAATAGGCAAAGTTCCTGTCGATGGCCCGCGACCCCTCTCACAGGTTAAAACTTGCACCCTATTTTCGTCTCATTTATCTGAATATGTTATTTTTAGATACATCTCATAATATACTTTCTGATTGAATATTTTATTGGTATTGTTGATAATTAAATTATAAATTAACTAGCATTAATTATAACTTATATTTAACTCAGGAAATAATTAATTAATGTTTAAAAAAAATTACACGCTAAATTCTAATATTATTATTTTTTTAATGAAAAAGTATTAATTAGTGAAATTAAAAAACAACTTAAATTTATTATTATAAGTTGAATCTTATCTTGGTATTCTTAAAAATGGTATTCTTCCTAAAATTAAGATGATTATTAATATTTAAATATTAATTAGTCAACTTAAATAATTAATATGGATTGATTCGTGGAATTTGAATTAATGCAACCGTAATTAGATAATTTTGAATTTTAAAAAAATTATAATTAATAAAGATCTACACTTGACTTTTGTTGTGACACCGAATAGATTGTTATAGATGGAATCAATCAAATCTTTCAACATCATAGTCGGCATCATCATCATATAGATAATCGTATATATCGTCAAGCATTTACATACTATTAATGATATATACAATTTTGAATCCTAAAATATTTTTTAAGTATAGATTGTTGAGGGGTAACGAGTAAATTAACTATCCCAATAAAATTTGCCCCAACTTTTGGGTACACATATTAGGAAAAATGTGTAATGAGTAGAGTGTTGAGGGGTAATGTGGTAAACCTTTATGTATAAAGTAAATGAATTAATTGAACTGAGTGTATGTGTAGGCCCTAAAAGTAATGACATTGATGTAAATATGTGAATATTGTAAGGGTGTAGTTTAGTAAAGAATTTCATTTTTGGGTGTGCAATTAATAAAGATCTACACTTGATTTTTGTTGTAACATGAAATAAATTGTTATAGATGGAATCAATCAAATCATTCAACATCATAGTCGTCATCATCATAGAGATAATCGTGTATATCGAACCCAGTCAACTAAATAAAAAATTAATGTTTTTTATATCATTTTTGTAATGTATTTGATACAAGACCCAACCAACTTAATGTTTTTAATTGGTTAGAAATAAAAATTAATCAAATCTATATTTTCTAAATTATAAATGTAAGTAAATAAATTAAAATTTTAATTGTGTCATGTGATGCATAAATATTATATTCCTTAAATTATCTAATGCGAAGAGTATTAGCTATACAAAAAAAAATTATAAGAGTAAATAATAATGGTAGTGAGTAATTTTATATGTTATAGATTATATAATTTTTTGATTATATATTTTATTGAAACCAATTATCATCAACTACCTATTTTATAAATGATAAATGTAGGTCCTTTGAATTTTTGACTATATTAAGTGTTCATAACTCCAATCACTATTTTCTATTGAAGATATGAATGTTGATAATGCTTTTAAGAAATATTGATCAAAAGGTAGGGTTATGCAACGAGATTGATTATTACTAAGCAAAAATTCATGTTTTCAATGCAAGAATGTTGGGAGATAAATTTAATAAAGAGTTTTGATTAGATCCCAAAACCCTGAGTATGACATGTTCAGGATAATCTTGATAGTCTGAGTCAGGTTTCAGTATAGAATAATTAAGGAAGATATTTGCACAATATATAGTCAGCAGATATTAATCAGGTCTTGATACTGAAGACTCAGAAGATACTGAAGAACTGAAGACTCAGAACTTGATAACTCTTGTGCTTGTGTAGGAGCAACAACAGAGATAGAAGAACTTACCTCTCCTACAGCCATGAGACAGATGTTATCTCTACACTTTCGAAAGCACATTTCTTCCGAGGGTTTTTGGAACTTTCTTCAGACTCCTTTTCTTCTTTAGCAATCTCAGCAAGTGTATCCCATATTTCCTTTGTATTCTCACAATGAGAGATCTTCCTCATAACACCATCATCAATAGTGCTATATATTGTATCTTTGGCAATATAGTCAAGATTGACTAACTTTCTCTGATCAGGAGTAAGTTGATCATCTGACTTTGGCAATTCAAATCCTGGAATCATTTCTCTCATCTTCAAGAACTCTGGGATTCACAATAGTGAATTGGAATGGTCCTTCAAGAACTACTCTCCACATTCTTTCATGCTTAGAATAGTTTGAGATGAGCTGCATTCTTAATTTCCACAAATCATATTTCTCAACTGAGAACATTGAAAGCTTCATAGAAGCCATGATGTCTGAGATTTGTAAAGTTTCAGCAAATATTTCTGTTTAGAAAACCACGGGAGTCTAAGCAATTTAGACTTTGGTCAACAAAGCTAGTGGTCAAGCGAACCCACTTCGGGAGAGAGACGGTTTAAAAAAATTTGGATCATCCGGTGATCACCTTAAAATAGTGATCTTTTGAACTCCCGCTCGATACCACTTGTTGGTCTGGTGCAACTTCTGAAATGGAAGAGTCTTACACGTGTATGGGGAGGAATACACGTGTTCATTGTGATTTTAAAACTTTTCTTTCTTGAGGTCTCAGGATTGACTTGGGTGGAGTTGTCGATGATTTGGTCTGAGAAGCACAAATCGCCTTGAGTCAAAGTCTATTGAAAGAGAGAGACAGTGATCTGGCTGAATATCTCTTCAGATACCTCGAGATAATCCCCTAACCTGATCCTAAGTTTTCAGAGAGATCTGAAAGTTGCTTGGATCGGATAACTAACTCTTGAACCCTCGAGAAGAGTAAGTTCGGTTTGGTAACTATCTGATTTCTAGCTACTCGGATGTGCGGAATGGTTGGCCCTAAGTTTATACTCGTTTTATGCTTTTCTTTGAAAACCTTCAATTTAATGGAATAGTGATTAGGGCGTGATTGATTTGGATGCAACTTGATGGATTGATTCCAATGAATATCGGTGAAAATATGCTTTCAGTTTAAGATATGCAACAGTTAATCAAAGCAATACATAAAGCAAATAACACAGCAAGTTATAGTGGTTCAGAGACTCAAGCTCCTACGTCCACTCTCTCTGACTCTTCAGAGAAATTCACTAATCACTTCCTAAGGTTTTCTGACTACCTCTGTAGTTTACTAACCTTTCTATTTTGAGTTTTCTGACTACCTCTGTAGTTTACTAACTCAAAACACACACAAGCTTTCTGACTATCCAAGATAGTTTACTCACTTCTTCTCTAGAGCTTTCTGACTACCTCCTTGTAGTTTACTAACTATTTACAACTCCAATCTCACCAACAATCACACTCAAACTACCTTACAAAAGGTTTGGGGTTTCTTAGTTGGTTTTCAACTAGGATGAGATATCCTTTACAATTAAGAATAATGCAAAGGCTAGGATATCTAGACTAAGCTTTGGATATATCTTTTAATGAAGACTAGGCTTAGTGGAATGAGCTCTCTTCGAAATAAAGCACTTGGGAAATTCTTGGGTTTTCGAGTGCTTCAACTTGCAATAATAAGTTTGAGCTCTTGAGTTGCTTACAAATTTCCCGTAACCTTCAATGTAGAGGGTCACAAGTATTTATAGGCAGGCACCAAGGTCACTCTTGAAAAACTATCCGTTGGAAGAGATAGCTCCATGAGTTTCCTCTTATGGTGTGTGATGAACGGCTATATTTAGGGTTTGGGACTCCCTAGCACGTTTTAGGTAAACTGTTTTTCATGTAGCTGGTCATCACTTTTTGCAGTCTGGAACATAGTACTACTGACATATTTCAGTGACCTGTCGCTGTCAGTGTCAGTAAGGTACAGTGTTGTCTTCTTCTTTTTGACTTTTGTCTCCAGTTAAAGGTAGACAAACTCAACGGCTCTTTTTGGTTACATCTCTGAGTGATATAACCTTAACAACACTTTGTCTTAGTTCCTTTTGTCTGCATGAGAATGTCTTGGGCAATATCTATTTTTCTAAGGAATCGCGTTTTTCTCAGTATTGTATCCTTCGGATAGATATTTTCAGTGCCTCGGAACATTCAGGTTTATCTTTGATCATTCAATACATTCTTGAGTCTTGATAATTCTTGAGATATGCCTTGATATCCTCTGTCTTCACTCTTGATCTTACATCTTATGTGTCTTGAGTCTTGAGTCTTGATGTCTTATGGAGTCTTGATGTCTTACGAGTCTTCTGAGATATCTTGGTGATATCTTGAGTCTTCATCTTTGAGTCTTGATTTCTCTTTGAGTCTTGATATCTCGATTTCTTCCTTCATCTCTTCGAGTCTTGATATCTCGATTTCTGCTTGAGTCTTGATATCTCGGCCACACAAAAATCATTGAAACTTCGAAACTTGATTTCTTTTTAAACTTCATCTTGAGTCTTCAGAACCTATCATGATCTATATCTGCTGACTATACATTGTGCAGATAACATCCTGAATACTCTAAAACTAAATCCTGACTCAACTATCAAGATTATCCTGAACATGTCATACTCAGGGGTTTTGGGATCTAATCAAAATCATTCTTTATTAAATTCATCTCCCAACAGATATAATCTAGGGGGAACCTCACAAGGTCTTCTGAATGCTGCTTCTTCTAGTAGCACTAAGACTTCCTTTGTAAAACCGGTGGCATGTACTAATCTTCTCACTAGAGAACAACCCCGAGTTTTGGACAAGGGTAAAGGACCTATGGTTTCAGAAAAACTGAAGGTTCAGGTAAGAAAGCCCAAACCTCATGAAAAGGCTAGAAAACCTGAACACTCAGTAGGAAATTTTTAGGCCAGCACTTCAAAGCCTCAGTCTAAGAATACCAACCTGAAGAAATCTGCACTGAACCATCAGAGGAATTTTCAGAAGAGAAACACTCAGCAGAGATATTCTCAACTGAAAAGACCAAGTCCTCAGATTACTGAAAGACCACAATTACAGTACATGCAGCCTAAACCCCACTTGGCTAAGGGTAAAGGTTTCCTGAACCCAAGTCAGCAGAGACAGAGACCAGCTGCACCAAAGCCAAGGCATTGGAACAAGAGGCCTGAATCCAAGAAGAACTCTAAGGCTCATGTTCATGCTAAGGCTGGCACTCATACACAGGGTACTGCCAAGGCACCCAGGGTGGTGAATATGTATGTAGATGTTTATGGGAGACAAATCAGTCACTCTAAAGTAATTAGAGTTATCAGGCAGATTTGGGTTCCAAAAGGTACAGCTAACCTGGTAGGACCCTACACCAAATGGGTACCTAAGACCTGATTTATTTTTCAGGTGAAGGAAAAGGGCACTGAGCAGAATGAAGACAACATAGCCCTGATGAGTGGAAATAAATTGGCTCCTGCTACATGGTATCTGGATAGTGGATGTTCAATACATATGACAGGATATAAACAATTACTCACGGACTATGTTGAGTAAAAAGGCCCTCAGATTACATTTGGAGACAATTCCAAAGGACAGACTGAAGGATATGGAACTCTTGAAGTT
The DNA here is from genome assembly GCA_037126765.1 of Stenogyne calaminthoides. NCBI lineage: Eukaryota > Viridiplantae > Streptophyta > Magnoliopsida > Lamiales > Lamiaceae > Stenogyne > Stenogyne calaminthoides. The sequence continues at coordinate 25,432,980 of JBBCBC010000030.1, forward strand.
GATTCTGTTCATATCCATGGTGTTTCATATGTTTCTGGTTTAAAGCATAACTTGCTTTCAATCAATCAATTTTGTGACAAAGGATTCAGTGTTGAGTTCTCAAAGAACTTATGTTATGTGAAAGATGATGCTTCACAACAAACATTACTGACTGGTACTAAAGGAAATGTGTATCTTGCTGATTGGAAATTATCTCCTAAAGATACATGTTTAGTTGCAAAAAGTTCTACTGATACCAGTTGGCTGTGGCATAAAAGGTTGAATCACTTAAACTTCAAAACCCTGAACAAACTTACAAGATTAGCACTTGTGAGGGGGTTACCCAATGAAGTGTTCAGTAAAGATCATATATGTGATGCCTGTCAGAAAGGAAAACAAATCAGAGCATTATTCAAAAGCAAAGTAGAAATCTGTACTGACAGAATTCTACAACTGTTACATATGGATCTCTTTGGTCCAGTAACACCTGTGAGCACTAATGGCAGGAAATATACACTTGTGGTAGTTGATGACTACTCTAGATACACGTGGGTCATATTCTTACTCAATAAGAAAGAGACTCAGACAAAACTGCCAGAATTACTGAAAAGACTCAGTACTGAAAAGAATATGAGTGTGGTCAAAATCAGATCAGATAAAGGCACTGAATTTATCAACCATATTATATCTGACTATTGTGCAGCAAATGGAATAACTCATGAAACATCAGCTGCAAGGACCCCACAACAAAATGGTGTTGCTGAAAGAAGAAATAGGACTTTGAAAGAAGCTTCAAGAACAATGATTGTTGAAGCTGATATTCCTAAGAGATTTTGGGTTGAAGCTATCAACACTGCATGCTACTCTCAGAACAGATCCATGCTGACCAAGAATCAAGGGAAAACACCTCATGAGTTGTGGAATGAAAGGAAGCCTCTTGTTTCTTTCTTTCGTGTGTTTGGTAGCAAGTGTTTCATACACAATAATGGTAAAGATCAGTTGAAAACTTTTGATAGCAAAGCTGATGAAGGGATATTCTTAGGATATTCTGAAGTCAGTAAAGCCTTCAGAGTTTACAACTATAGGACTCTTATTGTGGAAGAAACACCTCATGTTGTTTTTTATGAATCTAGTTGTGTTCAGAAGAAACAGGAACATGACTCAGGAGATTTGACCAAGAGAATCACCAAACTTAGCCTGAAAAAGAATGATAAAACATCCTCTGAACCTGAAAAGAAGAAGTCAATCACTTTCTATGAATGGAGTGAATCAGACTCAGACAAATAAGTTCCGGATAGAAATACTCAGGATGGTGGGACTCAGGATGAAAATTCTCTACTGAAGGAAAGCCAACACACTGAAGCTGACCAATCTGAACATACACCAGTTCAGACTCAGATATGTAATGCCGATGAAGATGTGGTCACAGCTGAGGCAAACTCTGAATCTATCAACCAAGGGGGAACAAATGTCTCTGACAATGTTCTGAATGGAATTTCCCCTAAGGAAGATGATTCACTCTCTCATTTTCTGTTGTTCCCTGAATTTGATGAATTACCTGAACCTAACATTTCTGATGTTGAGGATACTACTGAAGGGGGAACATCCAAGAGAAGATGGTTGGATAGTCATCCTACAAGTCAGATTGTGGGTAATCTATCAAAAGGAGTTAAAACAAGAAGGTTCCATGGAGAAAGTGCTTTGTTCTGTTGCTTCCTATCTGAAAAAGAACCTACTGAGATTGAAGAAGCTCTTCAAGATTCATTCTGGATTACTGCTATACAAGAAGAGCTGAATCAGTTCACAAGAAATGAAGTTTGGGAGCTAGTGGACAGACCTAAGAGGCACAATGTGATTGGAACTAAGTGAGTGATCAAGAATAAGAGAGATGAGAACAAAAACATTGTAAGAAACAAGGCAAGGCTAGTTGCACAAGGTTACTCCCAAGAAGAATGCTTGAATTATGATGAAACCTTTGCACATGTTGCAAGACTAGTAGCCATCAGAATGTTTCTTGCATATGTTGCCCACTTGAAATTCACAGTCTATCAGATGGATGTGAAAAGTGCATTTCTGAATGGTGTGTTTAAAGAAGAGGTATATGTGGAACAACCTCCAGGATTTTGTCAGGAAAGCCTTGTATGGTCTTAAACAAGCACCCAGAGCATGGTATGATACACTCTCTCAATTTCTTACTGACCATGGTTTTATCAAAGGAACTGTTGATAGGACTTTGTTCGGGATAGAAGATGGGAAGGATATCTTACTAGTTCAGATTTATGTGGATGACATTATATTTGGATCTCCAAACCATCAGATGTGTGAGAAGTTCTCAGCTCTGATGAAAGGAAAGTTTGAGATGTTGTAGGTCCCGAACGGGTTTCATGAGTGCAGAAGTCAAGAGGGGAGGGGTGAATAGACTTCTGAAAACTTTTTGTGCGGATCAAGTGTGATGGCAGGTTACCTGATCAGAGTGCGAGTGAATCAGTTTGGACTGATATCCAACTTACTGATCGCCTGAGGGTAGATCAGTTTGGTGTCTATCAGTTTAACTAATTGTGCGAAAGCTAGTTTATACCCGTGTGAAAAACCAGTTTATAACAAATCAGATTCCGAAGTTGTTTTCAATCAGCTGACTATGGAGTCAATCTGATCAGATCAGTAGCTTGGTGCAAGTTGATTCTAACTCAGAATATGTATGCAGATTTAAGCAAGGTTGTGTGCAATAGTGTAAAGCAATTAATCAAACAAGTAAATGCACACAAGATTTATAGTGGTTCGGACAACCAGTCCTACGTCCACTCTTCCCTATCACAAGGGGCACCAACTTAACCAACTTGGACTTAGTTTATTGTGTTAGTCCAACACATTACACCAACAGATATTTATAGAGTTCTCACTCAACGATCCCAGAAATCAGCACTAGAAACCCTAGTCTGAAATCTTGCAAAACAAACTTAACCTAACTTTGGGTTTTGGTAAAGGTTTGTTGTTGTTCCAACTGGAAATCTATCCTAGTACTTGTGTAGCCTAAAGCTAGAGGATGAGATTTCTATGCTAAGAACAATGGGATGAACACTTAGAAAATAATCTTCAAGGTTGTGTTCTTCGTGCGGAAATTTGGCTATAGTATGAGCTATTTGATAATTTCCGTCTCTCCTCACTATGAAGAGTAATCCCATATTTATAGACCATGAAATCAAAGAGTCGTTGGAGAGCAATTTGAATTTCAGTCTATTTTTAGTAGATATGAAAGATTGATTTGACGTGCTCAGGGATGGCATGGCCGAAAGCGTGAATAGTGTCCTTTATAGTCGTTTGACTTTGCAGCGTCGAATCCCGCAGTGTCAGCCTTTTTACGTACGTGTCGCCCTCTCATTGGTTAACAAGTACAGCACTTCAGCGTTTGTTCCACCAACTAAAGTTGACATTCTTCTCGTCCTGAAGGTACGTATGTTCTGGTGTAACATTTAGTTAACACCAGGAGTAGGCTGGCCTGATCAGATAACTGGTCAGTCTAACTGATAGAGTCTTCTGATGCAGGTTATCTTAGCACAACTTGTAGACTCGGCTGATGTAGGTCTTCTGGTCTTCTAGTCTTCTTGAGTCATCTGATCTTCAGGTCTTCTGAACTTGAGCTTTATGTCTTCACCTGATCATCTGAATTCTTCTTGTCTTCTGACTTGTTTAGTCTTCTGATCATCTGACCTTATCTGGTCATCTGATATTCTGACCTGACCTATACATATTGAGTTCCCCCTCAATATGTGACCTATCTTTTACATTAGCTATTTATACATTTCAGCTGGTCATCTTAATATAATTCTAAATCATCAGTCAGCTAACAGATCTGACTGGTCCTATTACAACCTGTTTTGGAACTTCCATCAAAACTTAATACAAATTTCCCAAAAATTTCCCCCTTTTTGATGGAACCAAAACACTTAATCAGAAAAACAGATGACATAAATAGAAATGCAGATAATGTAAAACGGTGCACAGTTCAGAAGACAATGAGATGTTGTCTTAGAATTAGAAAGATAGAATATTTTATTCAGATAGGTGTGAGCATTACAGATTACATAAAAGTACTTATCATTTGATTCCAAGTTGTCTTCTTCACGCGTGCCTGAACTTTTGAAGTTCTTTAGGAATACCAAACATCTTGTACATCCTATGCATCAGCTTGTCCAGATTTTCTCTTCCGATGATCCCTCCTTTCTGGGCAAATTCGTAGTAAGCTTTCTTGAATTTGATAGGATCGAGCTTGTTATCTGCACGCAGAGGTGGGAGAAGTTGTTCGAAGGGAGGAGCTTCAGGTATCACTGTCATAATATTTCCTTCCTTCATAACAATCTGGTAGAAGTCTGGGAACTTCGTTTCTAACCAGTTCCGGAATTCATCATCATTTGCAACCTGGTCTTGATGAATCGAAATTCTCTCCAAGATGTGCACATCACATAACCATTACGCTTTCGATTCGATCCCATTCTAGAAGCGTGAAGATCCGTCGAACCATAGAGGATGTCTTTAACAAAGTCTTGGGAAAAGCTTTCTCTTCCCAAGCAATATCCTCTGCAGCAGCTTCCTTCTTTCTCTTCCTCCGGATGTATGCGATGTTTAGACCTTTAGCTTCTGCCATCTTCTGCTTCTTAATGGCAGCCTCTTTTATTCTCTGTCTGGTTTGCTCTTGATTTTGTTCATTAGACATCGGCTTTTGGTAGTGGATATTTGCCCTTGTCTCTGAACTTCAGCAGTAGATTTCAACATTTTGCCCTTGCCTTTCTTTCTCTTCAGAGTTTGCTCAGGTTCATCGTGTTCGTCTTCTTCTGCCAGTTTCTTCGCAAGTTCAAGGCTCTTGGCCTGATCATCAGATTCCATCCTTTTATGTACAGAAGAAGAGAAGTCTTCAATCAGGGCTATCTTCTGCTCAGTGATTTCCTTCCTTTGATCCTTAAGCTTCTTGCTATGTTGCTCCACAGTCTCTTTTAGAACAGCGACATCAGGTGGAGTAACAAGATCAGCAGATGGAGTGGCTTCAAGCAAATCAGATACAGTGGCTTCTGGTAATGATGCAATGGTTACCATCTGCATCTGTTTTTCTTGTCTCTCTTGTCCTTCTCCTTTTTGGTTGCATCAAAAAGTTTGGACAACCTGATATTCAGAGAACTAAACTGCCTTGACATCTCCTCCCTGAGTTCTTCAACATCAAGAGGAGTGATCTGAGCGGTTGCAGAAGAAGGTGCGGAGGCCAGGAATCTGTTAAGAGCAGATTCAATTGCCTTCCTGGCACGTTCTGTAGAAGCCACAAAATGCTTCCAACCCAGATCCAGGTGAGTGTCAGTCTTTTCCAGGGATGCCCAGACACTTTCCAGTAGAATTTGTGTTTCACCAAGCATGTCCGTCTGAAGTTTGAGCTTATCAGTCTGGAGATTGAGCTTATCAGCGAGAGGGTTAACATGTTGCATCACATCAGAGAGGATAACATTATGCATGTGTGTGAGCTTCTCAATTGTTAGCTTCCGTTCTCTGTCAACCATATTCTTTTGCTCTTCTTCGAAACGCTTCATCAGATCTGCTGTGAGAGCTGTGAATTTTTCTTCAATGGAAACCTTTACCCCATCCTGAATTTTTGCATAATTAAGATCTAGGGTATCGGAGCTCAGCATAGCAGTCTGGTCAGATGTTGATGCCTTGCCAAGCTGGGTCTCATCTGCAGCACCCACTCTTGGTTCATCGGCAGCTTCCTCAAAATTTGTATGATAAGGAGATTCTTCAGTCTCCTCCTTATCTCCAGCAATCCCAAACCTGACATGAATTAACCATCTGATATCAACATTAGAGGCCAACTCAACAGCACTCTCAATCCCAACAATCTCCAAACATCTCATCTCCAGATCCACAAAAAGTCAGAGCCTAGAGATTCCATGAGGATCAGAAACTCCTCGATGCTTTTCAATCTGATATCCCTCCAGAACACAATCTTTTCTATCTGGTGTTGGATGCCCGGGTGTTGAACCAAATCTGGGCATAGGTCTAGCAGATACTCCTTTATTTGTTGCTTCATAACATCTATAATAGGGCTTTCTGATTCAGGTGAAGCAAGCACGGTTCTGGTGTTGAAAGGATTGTGAGAGATGGACATAAATTTGTCAGATCTCTCAGGTTCTGGTATCTTTTCTGGAGACTTGGGGTGAGGTGGGGATATATGTGGTTCACTGGCTGTAGATTTATGAGGTTCAGGTTCATTTGCCAGGGGTTGAGGGGGTTCAGTTTCCTGTACTGAAGGTTGAGGGGGTTCAGTTTCAATAACTGAAGGGTGATGGAGTTCTGGTTCATTTGTTATAGGTAGAGAAAGTTCAGGTTCAAAGGTTGGGGGAGTGGGAGATATGGGTGTGGGGAGTGGTCTGACTGGTGAGGGTGAGGGTGAGGGTGAGAATGTTTTGTGGGGAGAGGGTAGTGGTGGTGATAATGGTTTTTGAGGAGAGGGTGATGGTGATTTGGAAGTGGGTGTAGGTGATCTTTCTTTCCGGAAGATTGTGCTGAGAGGCATAGAATCAGATGGTGATACCTCCCCAGAGTGCTCCACTTCTGTTCCTTCAACAGTCCTCTCTCCTTCTCCTTCGAGCATCTGCTCGTCCCTACCTCCACTTGCAGTGTGCTCAGAACTGACTACAATCTCCTCTTCTGATTCACTCTGAATCAGCTCCTCCGTTCTATGAACTTGTTGAGCAGGACTAGGAACAGTCTTCAGAGGAGAAGTGACTCTCTTCTGATGTTTCTGATGAGAAGCTGGTTTCTTGGCCAGTTTCTTCCTCTTCAACCTCTTCTCTGGGATGGTCGTTCCCTGTGCTTCTGATTGTATGGAAGATGCAATTGCCTTTTCTTTTCCCTTCCCTTCGCCCCTTTGTTTGGGCACATAGGGAGTAGGATCATCATCAGACTGGCCAGGCAGAGACTCGTTCCTGCCCAAGATGGCCTTCTGCTTAGCAAGATACACCTTTGTACCATTCTCATTCCATTCATAATTGTTTGGCAGCTTGTCTGATAGAATGATCGAGACTTTGTGCATGAAAGAGCACTTGGATGATAAGAACACTTCATTCCTTTCGTTCAGATCGAATTTCCCTGGTCTCTTTCCGCAGTCTTGTCTTGAACATACCCAACCAATCCATATCAGGTGCTTTCTTGATGATTGCAGTCATGACACTGATCTTATAAGAGGTGACAGCATCAAGACTGTAGGTTGAGCACATAATTACCTTCTGCACAATCTCGAAGAGAAGGCGATATTTCCTCTTCAGATAAGGAGCTTTGACATTCACTGTTTGATCCTTATTTGCTGGTCTCAACTGCTCGGCTTCAAGAAAATCCTTCTCTCCTACACCAGTTGTGAAGGATTCTGGATAAATGCTTCCTTGATGAAGACCAAAGATTCTCTGAAGATCATCGTCTGTGACTATTACTTCCATTCCTCCAACGGAAAAAATCATATCAGCATCAATATCCTCGTTCTTCTGTAGATTATATAGAAATTCTAGGGCTTCATGAGTGTGGACTACGCTTTGATGTCTATAACAGTATTGTTCAAGACCACACGCTCGCAGGCAATCAAGACTTTCCAATGATTCAGGATCTGAGGTGACCGTAAATACTACGTATTTCTCATCACTGATATCCTTCTTCATTGAAGCGAAATTGCAGATCTTTTTGCCTTGGCCCTTTCGTGCAACAAGATGTGTCATTTATGTATTATATGTGAATTGATATAAGTTTGAGTGAAATATTTCAATAAACTCAGTCAAACCAACAATCTAATCATGAATTAAGCATGTAAGCATATAGATCAGTGCATTTTAATAACAGATATGAATTACAGACACACAGCAGCACGATTTGTGAAACTAATAACCACTAGGAGTGATATTATCAAGTACTTAAAAGAAAATTACTAGATATTGATTCGTAGGTTTGAATAATCGTGAAAGTAGAATCAATCGATTTGGAAAATAAGTTCTGAGGATTCAGAAGGTTTGATCTTTTAAGAAACTGATAAGTAGAAAGAGTGGAAAGTGGTTTTTGGAGAATGAGTTAGGTTTATATAATGCGAGGGAAACCTCTGTGCACAACTTCCCACAAGTACTCAAGTATCCGTGTTTTGAAATCAATGGTTGAGATTAATCGGCCGTAAAGTATTTTAATCGGGTGGTTGAGAAAAAGTAGTCCGCTCGTATTTTGGACGCGAAAACTCACAATAAATACCATTAAATACATATTCCCCAAGTCCGCATTTAATGTTTTGCAGTGCATACGTCACAAAGTTAAGGGAACAGTAGTAAAAGCCAATTATTTAAATAAGGCATATATAAAATGATCAGAAAAAGATAAATAAGAAACGTATCTGACTGATTGATATTGTAATCAATCAGTTTACCACTGTGATCTGATCTGGTTGGCTTGATTACTGTTGACCTTACTGATGGTAGCCTATCCTTTAGTATTTTCCAACAATATTCCACTCATCTGATCAGATTCCTGTTTGATCCAATCTGATATTTCATTCTACTGATCCACTTATCTGATCCATGTATCTGATCCACTTATCTGATCCATGTATCTGATCCACTTATCTGATCCATGTATCTGATCCACTTATCTGATCCATGTATCTGATCCACTTATCTGATCCATGTATCTGATCCACTTCACCATTCAGCAATTTAGTACTCAGGACTCAGGATTGAATTCAAGATTTCTCGTTCAGGCCATTCTGACATTCAGTTATATTGGACTTCAGTCTACTTCCATTCAGGCCACTTTTCCTTGGGATTTGTGTCACACTCCCGCCAAAGCCTTAACCTCGGGGAGTCAAAAAGTCGCCTCGATTCCCTAAGTCGACGTGATGTGATAGTCCTCAATGATGGTCTGGATACTTTGTGATATCACACGCCGTAAACTCATCCAACCATCAATCGCGTACTTCTTACGCGCTGTCCTTGCGGTGCTAATTTCTCTGAAAGGCCTTGAGAAATTAAATTTGCACTTCTACCCCTGCTTTTCCTCTATAAATAGAACTGGGGTTTTATACACACAACATAAACCATTCACCATTTTTATCTTCTTATTAGCTTATACTCCATATTTTCCGGTGAACCCTTATTTCCGGTGAAACTTCCGGCAAAAACCTTCAACCCTTTTCAAATGATTTCAGCTCCTCAAAACAACCCTGTGCTTCCCTTATTCCTGCTTTCATCGTCATCGAATAATACTCATACAATTATTACCAAGCTTCTCTACCACCGTGGTGGCGGATCTGTCGCTGCAAATGAGAAGAAACTTCTCCTGACCGTATGCGCCTTGTGTGCCTATCGAGATGAATGAATTAGCATCAACAGACTCAGTATGATATGTAACATGGGTTTTGTTTATACGATCTTGATAAGACATAATCGATCTTGATCAGACAAAATGCAATATTTACATGCGACATTTGTGTCCATGTGGTGTGTAGCACCTCATGACTGACTCTTGTGTCCATTTAATGCTGGAAGTCCCATTGATTTTAGGACTAGGGGCTTCTGGCTTAGAAATCCTTCAATGTTGCTCTCGCTCCTGACTCTGAAGCTCTGAGGGTGGCTTAGGAGTATTTCAAAGCCTCTCTCACCCCTTTTAGGATTGGGGTTTTAGGGGCTTCTGGCTTTAAAATCTTTAAAGCCTCTCTCACCCCTTCTAGGGTTAGGGTTTATGGTTTAGGGTTTATCTTTCGATCTCTAGGTCTATTGTAATGGAATGTAATGTAAATTCTGACCTCTGGGTCTTTATTAATGAAAAGTTCTTTTATTTCATTGTTGTGTGGTTTCTGTTTCCTTATGCGATTGAAGATTTAATCTTATGTAACTTGCTTGTTGAACATTAGCTTAATCGACTTACAAAGTATGAAACTACCAAACTGATCAGTTCCTTGACTGATCTGATAAGGCTTTCTCTGATTAGTTCCTTGACTGATCTGCTGATCAGTTGAGGTACCTTACTCAACTGATCAGTTGATTTCCTGTCGATTCTGCAACCTCCATAATTAGAATCAGAATACCCACTAAGCTCTAGATTATCATCTGATGGTTAGAATAAACCAAGGTTTATTGTCCCCTTCAGATACTTAAGAATCCGCTTAGCTGCATCCAGGTGGCTTTGCATTGGATTTGCCTGAAATCTGGCACATACACCTACTGCAAAGGTTATGTCTGATCTGCTGGCAGTCAGGTATAGCAGAGATCCAATGAGAGCCATGTATTCTTTCTGATTAGTTTTCTGACCGTTTTCATCTGGATCCATCTTGAATCCGGTCATCATAGGAATTTTGGACTCTTTACTGTTCTGAATTCCAAACTTGACCAGTAAATTCCTAGTATACTTCGCCTGACAGATGAATATCCCTTCTGTACTTTGCTTAACTTGTAAACCTAGAAAGTAATTCATCTGACCCATCATGGACATCTCGAACTTCCCTTGCATCAGCTTGCTAAATCTGTCACATAGATCCTTATTGGGAGATCCGAAGATGATGTCGTCCACATAGATCTGAACCATCAAGAATATCTTTTCCATCATCTATTCTGAATAAGGTTCTATCCACTGTTCCCTTAGTGAATCCGCTGTCTACCAAGAACTGAGATAGTGTATCATACCAGGCTCGAGGAGCTTGTTTCAGGCCATAAAGAGCTTTTCTTAAACGGTACTGTTGGGAGATTTAGAGTTTTGATGAAAGTTCCAAAACACATGTAATAGGACAAGTCAGACCTGTTAGCCGACTGATGTTTTTAAATACCAGTTATAAGATGACCAGTTGATACTTATTGTATAGAACAACTGATGTATAAGATAGGTCACATATTGAGGGGGAACTCAATATATATATATAGGTCAGATCTAAAGACCAACTGAGAACAAAAGACCAGCTGAAGTCAGAAGGCCAGAAGGCAAGAGAAAGATAGAAGATCAGACGATCTGATAAAGTCAGATGATCAGAGTGAAATCATGACGCTCAAACTCAGAAGACCTGAAGATCAGATGACTACCAGAAGATCAGACCAGAAGACCTACATCAACCGAGTTTGCTAGTTGAGCTAAGGCAACTGGCACCAGAAGACTCTATCAGATAGATCGGTTATGAATCGATCGGTCACCACACCAGTGGTAAGCGATGTTTCATCAAGTCATAAGTTGTTGATCTGAACAAGAAGAATGTCAACTTTAGTTGGTAGAACAAACACTGAAAAGTGTTTCTGTTAACCAATAAGAACAAGACACGTATGAACGGAGCCGACAATACGGGATTTGGTGTTGCTTGGTCAAACGGCTATAAAAGACAACTATCCATGATTTCGGCCATGCCGTCCCTGAAGCACGTCACATCAAATCCTACATATCTACCAAATATAGCCGGAAATTCAAATTACTCTCCAACTGCTCTTTGATTTCGGGATCTATAAATATGGGATTACTCTTCAGAGTGAATAACGGAAATTATCAAGAAGCTCATATACTATAGCAAAATTTCCGCACGAAGAACACAACCTTGAAGATTATTTTCTAAGTGTTCATCCCATAGTTCTTAGCACATAAATCTTATCCTCTAGCTGTTAGGCTACTTAAATACTAGGATAGATTTCAAAGTTGGAACAAACAACAAATCTTACCCAAAACCCAAAGTTAGGTTAAGTTTGTTTAGCAAGATTTCAGACTAGGGATTCTAGTTCTGATTTCTGGGATCGGTTGAGTGAGAGCTCTATAAATATTTGTTGGTGTAATGTGTTGGACTAACACAATAATCTAAGTCCAGTTGGTTAAGTTGGTGCCCCTTGTGATAGGGAAGAGTGGACGTAGGACTGGTTGTCCGAACCACTATAAATCTTGTGTGCATTTACCTGATTAATTAACTGCTTTACACTATTGCACACAACTTGATTAAATCTGCATACATATTTCGAAGTTAGGATCATTTAGCACCTAAGTTATCGATTCGATCGATTGACTCCATAGTCATCTAATTGAAAACAACTTCGGAATCTGATTTGTTATAAACTGGTTTTTCACACGGGTATAAACTAGCTTCCACACAATCAGTTAAACTGATAGACACCGAATCGCCCCTTAAGCGATCAAGAAGTTGGATATCGACCAAATGATTCACTTGCACTCGACGCAAAACCGCAATCACACCGACGGTAAGAAAAAGTTTTCAGAAGTCTATTCACCCCTCCCCTCTAGACTTCTGCCCTCACGAAACACGTTCGGGACCTACAGATACTCTTGGTCGCCTTTTTCAAAGCCAGGAGGTTGTTCAACATAAACTTCCTCAGCTAGTACCCCGTTTAAGAATGCACTCTTAACATCCATCTGATACACTACAAACCCCTCGTATAAAAAGATAAGTTTAACTTGCCGAATGGCTTCTAGGCGAGCGACTGGTGCAAAGGTTTCATCATAATCAATCCCTTCTGATTATGAATATCCCTTAGCAGCAAGTCTTGCCTTATTTCTGGTTATTATGTTGTTCTCATCTCTCATGTTCTTGTAGACCCACTTAGTGCCAATTACATCCTGATGAGTTGGTCTGTCCACCAGCTTCCACACTTGATTCATTTCAAACTGCTCTAACTCTTCTTGCATGGCTAAAATCCAGTTTGCATCTTGTAGAGCTTCATCAATGGTGGTTGGTTCCTTCAAAGACAGATAACAACAATACATGACACTTTCACCAGCCTGATGTCTAGTCTGGACTCGGGCATTAGGATTGCCGATTATCAGATTAGTTGGATGACCAGATAGCCAAGTCCTTCTTTTCTGATTTATATCAGTTTGGATGTCATCATCCTCATCTGATATTGAGTCACTAACAGGTGGGAGTGGTGCAATAATAGGTTCCACTTGATAAGGACACGTCTCAGCTGATGTTGGAATCATCATGTGCTGATGTCTGTCCGTGGGAGCATCAGGTGTTCCCCCGAACCCGGATGGTTCGATTGATCTTATCTCGGTATGCGGCTTCTTCATTGACGGTTATGCGTACCTTTGGGTCATTTGACTGGTGAATCAACAAGATCAAGTTCGGAATATACGCATTACGTGTTATGATCCTTTTTCCTTGATACTTAGCCGATCTTTTTTACGTGCAAAAGTGCAGGTTGATCTGATGCATCGCTTGTTACGAGGTAGCTTTCTCATGTTCAGAAGATGTCTCATCAAAGACCACATGAGGTGTTTCTTCCACAACTAGAGTTCATTTGTTGAATACCCTGAAAGCCTTGCTGGATGAGGAATATCCTAAGAAGATACCCTCATCTGACTTGGCCTCAAAAGTCTTCAACTGACTCTTCCCATTATTGTGTATGAAACACTTGCACCTAAAAACATGGAAGTAAGAAACACGAGGTTTTACGCCCTTCCCGCGGTTCATAGGGTGTTTTGTAGTGAGCCTTAGTCGGAAGAACATGTTTAGCTAAGATGATGGTACGCTTTAAATGGCTTGGTGTTGCATGTTTAGCTAACATAGTCTGGCGAACTTCTTTGAGTGTTTTGTTTCTCCGTTCTGCTACTCCATTCTATTGTGGCGTTCTTGCAGCTGATGTCTCATGTTGTATACCAAACTTAGTGCAAAAATCAGTAATAAAAGAATTCAGAAATTATGTACCTTTATCTAATCTGATTTTTACTATACTGATACCCTTTTCGTTTTGTAGTTTCTTGAGAAGCTCGGGTATCTTTGTTGTAGTCTCATTCTTCTTGTATAAGAATACCACCCAGGTGAACTTGGAATAATCATCCACGATCACCAGAGTGTACTTGCATCCGCTGAGACTAACTGGTGTAACTGGTCCAAATAAGTCCATATGGAGCAGTTGCAATACTCATTTGGATCTTTGGTCGAGGATTCCCTTGAATGAGGCTTTTAACTTTTTTTTCCGCCGACATGCGACACATGTCTGGTCCTTAGAGAATACCTCATTCGGGAGTCCCTCAATCAAGGACATCCTTGCTATCTTGTTAAGAGTCTTAAAGTTCAGGCCCATTCTCTTGTGCCAGTGCCAACTGCTACCTTTTGAACTCTTAATAATCAGGCATGCATTTCTTGGACAACTGTTCCAATCTGCAGTATAAATCGTACCGTTTCTTGAACCAGTTAACAAGATTTGTTGAATAGCTCGATTCCTAACAGTACATTTGTCAGTCGAGAACTCAACACTGAATCCATTATCGTAGAACTGAGATACTGATAGCAGATTATGCTTTAAACCGTCGACATACGAGACTCCTGTAACTTGTACATCATCATTCTCTATTGTTCAGAATCCTCTGGTAAAACCAAAGTTATCATCACCAAAGAGTACACGTGGGCCTTCTTGTTCTATGTAAGAGCTAAGGCGATGTTTGCTTCAAGTCATGTGCCTTGAGCATCCACTATCGATGTACCAGATAGTTGCTTGTACACCTCCCTTGTTGGCCAAACTCACGCGAACCTGCAATCAAATCAGGCTTTAGGTACCCCTTTTGGATTGGGTCCTGAGGGGTTAGAGTTGGTTTTAGGGATCCATACAAACAGGGCACTTCTATTGTAATCAGACAGATCAGAAGGCCTGATTTGTCTCCCATAAACATCTACATAATCATACATCTCTTCACATGCATTCTGATCAGTATGATTATTTGTGCAAGCCTTGGGTGAATCAGAAGACTTGGGATTTTTTCTTGTTGTTTGTCTTCTTTTAACCCAGTGGGGCTCAGGTGCAGCAGCCCTAGGTTTCTGATTGTAAGGGTAGGTACGACTGCTGCCATTAAAAGATTCATATCTTTTTGGCATAGATGGTCTTAGCAGTTTACCTTTAGCTTGCTTGTTAGGCAGCTGACCCTGATTAGGTTTCAGATCAGATTTCCCTTTGAGAGGTTGTCTTTTCTGATACCTAATTTGCTGATCAGGTTGTGGTCTCTTCAGAAGAACTGGGTTCTTCTGTTGATTCCTCGGCTGATGATTGATTAGTTGGGTTCCATTTATGTTCCCTTTCTGATCAGGTAATTGCCTTACTTGTTCAGCAGGTCTTTTTCCCTTATCAGATACAGATTTTGCTTTATGTGTATTTTTATCAGAAACTCGTTTGATTACACTTTTCTGAAGTGACTGGGCTTTTGAGGATGTAGAAGAGTTTTCATACCCAATTCTCTTCTTGTTAGTTGTCGTACAAAAATAGTTGTTCATATCCTAAACGGTTTTAGAAGATTTCGTGAAAACCTGTATTTTCTTACGTAAACCATCCTCAGTTAATTTTAGGCTCTCATGTAGTCGGAAGAGTTCATCAAACTAAGCTTGTAGGATTTTAAGATCATCAGCTAGCTATTTATTGATAGCCAGTTGTTCCTTAATCTGCTTCTCCTTATCAGAAGAGTTAACTTTAAGAACTTTTAGTTCTTCAGTTATCTTCTGAGCAGCTTCAGCTGATTTTAGTTCAGCTGCTTTACTGACAACATTTTCCTTAACAAGCTAAGTATTTTCAATCCTTAGCTTATCGTTTTCAGCTTCCACTATTGTATAAGTGTCTACAGCAGTAGAGAGTGTTGGGATTATACTGAAAAGTATGCTTTTACTTTGTATAATCAAAACTGAATTTTCGACTTATTTACTGAAATAAATTGTTTATCACTGATGCTTTAAATATCATTGAATGTTACATATATTTACAGCATAATTGTTCAATAAATAGTACGTGTTACATTGTAGTTAATTTAATGATACCAGATCACAGAAGATTAAATTAACAATCCCTTGTAACTAAAGGTACACCATTCACGAACTAGATGGAAATGAACAATCCATCGTGAAAGGTTGAAGTGTAAGGCTCAGATTGGCTTGTCTTGACCAAGAGATTACACTAGTGCATGATGCCTTTGAATAGGACCTCTGAGGAGGACAAATTCTTGAACCCAACAAGGAAGAATTAGACCTCAGTGGTTCGTTATTTCTTAATCTTCGTTCCTTAAATAGGATCACGTGTGGTTGGTAACTATTGCTTTGACTTATCACGGGTAGAGAATCAACGAGATTCAATACTTTTTATCTTGGACAATATTATTGGTCACATGTGATTGCTAAGATTTAACACGGAGAATCGCGGTGCAAGCACGCTTTGACATTCGATTTGCCCCCTTGGGAGGTTCATAAGTTTTATCATACCAAATCTTGCAAGTGGAACTAGTTTTTTAGGTATGAGTAATAATGTTGAATCGTTCTTAACCGAGGACAAAAGATATTAATTAACGGAAAGCTATTTGGTGGCTTGAATTAATTAATGGGCTAGATAATCTTAAACATGGGAAATAATAACCGGAGCCATATTGGTCGTAATATGGGTTAAGATGGATAGTGCAATATTAATTATGTAGTGGGATTAATTAATATTTATGGGCTTGAATAACATTGTGGCTCAATATTGATAATTCAAGATCCATTGGAAGGTCCAATCTTAATTCTCCTAAAGGCCCCCCTAAGTAGCCCATAATAAAGTCCAATAACTGAAAAAGGTGTTTAAAATAAAATAAATATTGTTGCCTTATTTTTTCCATGTTTTTCGAAATTTATGGATATAAAGGGGAGAAAGATTTTCTTTGAATTTTGTTATGGAATGAAGAAATGAATTCTTGGAATACAAGATTATCTCATTAAATTCAAGAAATCTCCCACTTGGTTATCCATAGGGAAATTTTCGAAAATTTTGATAATTAAGGGAAAGAAAGATTTTCTTGATTTTCTTGAAAAGATATTATGGGAGATATGTATTTCTTGAAATACAAGAATATCTCAAAAATTCAAGAAGATCCAAATCTTGGATTCTTGCCCTATAATTTTCTAAATTAATCCATAACAAAGAGTAGGTGGGATTTTGTGGAATATTATAATTATGGGAAAAAGAATATAGGAGATATATTCAAGATTTCTTGGAGATCAAGAAAAGATTTTCCCACATTATCTTTTGCCCAAAATTTTCGACCATCTATGCTCTATAAATAGGGGATGACTCTTTCATTCCCAAGTGCAATTCCATGTGCTGGAAAAATTAGCAAATCCACAAAGGTGGTGCAACATAATTTATTTTCCTTTTGTTAATTGTTCGCAAGTGTCCTACCACCGGATAGTCGAGCAAGGATTGAGGGAATACTTGGGAAGTTCTTTTGGTGAGTCTAATCAACCAAGCCATTGCCATCACAAGAGGTACGTTCACGTAAACTCGTAGAATTCCGCATGCATAGGATTTACGTGATTTAATTATATGCATGATTTGTTGTTGTATTATTATTTGAATTAATATAGGATTAATTCATGCTAGTAATAATTATAAGAATTAAATTTGTATTTAAATATTCACCCCGAATAGATCTGTGCAATTTATTCCCCAACAACTGGTATCAGAGCCACGGTTTCAGGCTCTGAATTTTTTAAATTGTAATTTAATTCGTTGTCATTAAATTTGAAATTGGATAATAGAATTGCTAGATCTTTTTTGCAGGTATCCAATTGTCATGGAATTTAATGTGTTTATTTATGCATGCATATAAGTTGTGGTTTTTAATTCGATTCGTTCAGATTCGTTTTGCCTCGTGAGAAAATCCACGAGTAGATTAGGATTTGTTTGATTTGATCAATGTAATAGACTAGTCTAGATCTAGGTTTATTTATTTTTTTGTAAATAAATTGTAACCGGATCAGAAACGGAGGTGGAGACGAAGAATTAAAGGATAAAATCCAGAACCGGACGTAGGCGGCGTGCGTCGAGCAAAACGTGCCAAGGGAGGCACGTCTTGCGATGAATAACGCAGTGCACACGGGCGCACGCGAGGCGAAACTGGCGGCAGCCTTGTGAATCGGCCGCCAGGCGGGGCTTCAGGCTTAAACTTGCCGTCGCCAGGCAGGCCCCAGCGGGCAGTGGTGTGGCGATATGGCCGAAGACGCTGGCGAGGATCGCGAGCGGCGAGCTAGCGGCGCCTGCGTCTGCGGATCTTTTAAAGATGCTCGCCGTCTATTCGTCGCTCAAAACCCTGTAGGGGCAGCAGCGGCGATACTGCCGAGCAGCCAAGATGCGGTGTTGGGCGATGGCGCTCGCGCCAAAAAGCGCCGCCGAACCCGATAAGGTTTCTGACCAGAAGTGGCGGCGGATCTGAGCGATGCATCCATTCTTATTTACTTGGCGTGGCGTTTCGAGACGGTGTTTTTTTTTTGAGACAATCGAGTGGGAGAAATTCAAGACGGCGTTTCTTCAAAATCAAGTCAAGTAAAATAAAACCATGACAATTGGATAATTTGTGCCCAATATGTTTATTTTTTCCGCTTTGCTTGATTTATTATTGTGTTATCTTATGCTTTATTTAATTTGTTTAAATGTGTTTGCATGAGAGTTGCCCAATGAAAAAATCTCACCGTCAAAATTACTAAGTATGTTTAAATAATTAATTGACAATTTTATCCCGGATAATAAAATTGAATTAATTTTGACCTCCATGATTTATTTATTTGTGAATTCTTTTGGAGAAATTCCCCCCACGGGACGGTCAAAAGTTAGCTTTCACATGAATAAATTCCAAATGGATGATTGTGGATTATTACTAGTGGCGACGATGACCCTCCCCACGAGGCTCGTTTAAAGCAAAATAGTAATCCTGTATTTAATCATGGTTATTACTTAGGTATAAAATTGATATGCATATACTTCCCCGAAGTCCCTGTCAATTTTATATTGGTCAAGTGAGAGCCAACTATTAATCTGGGTATTAAAGGTTTGTATCTGTTCTTGTTTGTAACTTGCTTGAATGTGCTTAAATAATGACCCACCCCACGTGGCTTATTTAAACTGTTTTGAGATGTTGGCTGATGCATGTTCATATTTTTTTGAGATTTTAAATATGATGCATGTGATCGAACCTTGTGATATATTTGTGCTTATGCATATTATTGTTTATTTCAGTTCATCATGTCGCAACCTTCTAATCCACTGTCCAATATACTTAAAGACAATTTGCTTACTGGTGAAAACTATTTTGATTGGAAATACAAACTAAAACCTTTCCTAACCGCATCACCTTCAAAATGGGTACTTGATACACCAAAACCTGAAAAACCAACTAAGGACGCCGGAATATGGGATGAGATGATTTATGGTGAATGGGAGCTGAATTGATGAAGGATACAATTCTGGCACATATGTCAGATGCGTTGAAACACCTTCATCAAGAATATGAGTCAGCTGCATACATCTTATAGAATCTCGAAGCGATGTTCGCACATCAGACCCATATGGTAATCCAAAGTGTGAAGCAAGAAATTGCCGAATTAAAAATGTGCAGCGCATCACGTCCTTAGGGTTATGGTGTTATTCGAGGAACTTGAGATCCTCGGCGAAAAATGTGATTTCAATACTAAGATTGATTTCATTCTCCAATCCTTACCAAAGAGCTATAATCACCACTATCTTGAGTATCTAATGGAAGATCTAGATTTTACAGTGGATGATCTTGTAAATGCTCTCACTTTGGTTGAAAGGGAAAGGGAGCGCGAGGAAAAGAACTTGGGAAAACACAGAAATCTTCATTTCATCCTAGGTCAAGTGGTGATAAGGATGATGAAAAGAGAAGAAAGTTGAACCAAGCAGACTCAAGCATGAGGAAAGTTTTGGAAAGCGGGAGAGTAGGACATTCGAGGGCAGCCTGTTCCAATCCCAAAAGGAATGGAAAGAAAGGTAATTCTCACGCACTAGTTGTTGAAACTTGTTTAGCGGCGTATGCCTCCCATTTATGGGTAGTGGATCTGGGATCCATCGATCATGTTTGTTTCACTTTACAAGGGTTCAAGCGGACCGCAACTTAGTGGGAGTGAGATCCTCATCACACCGGGCGATCTTACGAGAGTGGCAAATTTGAAGCGATGGGAGAAGTGCACTGTCTTTTTGAAGACAGAGTTTTAATTTTAAGAGATGTTCTTTACGTTCTGAATTTAATTTTAGAAAGAATTTAATTTCAGTTTCTAAACTTTTTCTTGATGGATATTCGGTTACTTTTAATAAAGTTGTTACCCTTTCTCTTTTTGATAAATTTATCTGTCATGGAACGTTATCGAATAATCTCTATACAATTAACTGTGCACACCACTCACGAAATACATCCTATAACACATCAATCAATTTTCCGATAAAAGAAAAACGTTCATCGGGGCGTGAAGCGAGATACTTCTATGGCATCTAAGATTGGGTCATATAAATCCAAAGAGGATCCAAAGGTTGGTGAAAGACGGCTCACTGGAGTTTCTCCAAGTTGAACCAATTCCAACCTGCAAATCATGTTTGGAGGGTAAAATGACCAAGAGGGCATTTGGAGCCAAGGGGAATAGAGCCAAAGAAGTGTTAGAGATCATTCACACAGATGTATGTGGTCCAATGTCAACCAAAGCAAGAGGAGGTAAGAGTATTTCGTCACTTTTGTTGATGATTACTCAAGGTACGGTTATATTTTCCTTATGAAGCATAAATCTGAGACCTTTGAGAAATTCAAAGAATTTAAGGCTCAAGCAGAGAATCATAGGGAAAAACGTATCAAGTCTCTACAATCGATCGTGGAAGCGAATACCTCGCGATGAGTTTTGAACTACTTATTCGATGAAGGGATTGCATCGACTAATCGCACCGGAACCCCTCAACAAAATGGGGTTGCAGAGCGAAAAATGTAACTCTTTTGGAAATGGTTAGATCTATGATGAGTTATGCGGATCTTCCCAAGTCGTTCCGGGGTCATGCCTTGAAACAAGAACCTACATTTCGAACTTGGTGCCATCCAAATCGGTTCCCAAAACTCCCAAAGAATTGTGGACGGCGCAAAGCCTAGTTTGAGACACATGAGGATTTGGGGTGTCCGCCCCACGTGTTGGATAAGGAAGCCGTAAATTGGATCCGATCGAGAATTAAGGTTGTTTGTGGGATACCCGAGGGAACAAAAGAGTGTATGTTTTATGGTCCCGAAGATCAAAAGGTGGTCATAAACACCCACTTTAGATTTTTGGAAGAAGACTATATGAACGAAAGAAGACCCAGGAGTGAGATTACCTTAAATGAGCTAAGGGGGCTAACCTCAATGCCAACTGTACAAGATGACATACCAAGCGACACACTTGCACTGTAGGAACCTCGTCAGAGTGGGAGGGGTTGTGAAACGACTGAGAGATTCATGGGAATAGGAGAGTCCTCGGACTTGATTCGGACAAGATTTAATCGAGACCCATGGACATATGACGAGGCAGTCCAAGACAAGGATGCAGATTCTTGGCAAACAGCAATGAAAGCCTAAATGGGTTCTATGAATCATAACAGAGTGTGGGAGCTAGTCGAACAACTTAATGGGGTCAAACCCATTGGTTGCAAGTGGGTGTATAAGAGAAAAAGTGGACCGGATGGGAAGGTGGAAACCTTCAAAGCAAGACTCGTGGCGAAAGGTTATACTCAGAAAGAAGGGATCGATTATGAGGAAACTTTTTTGCCCGTAGCCATGCTCAAGTCCATCCGTATTCTCTTATTGATTGTTGTGCATCTCGACTTTGAAATCTGGCAAATGGATGTCAAGACAGCTTTCCTTAACGGAAGTCTTGATGAAGAGATCTATATGCAACAACCCCAAGGCTTCATTGAAAAAGGCCAAGAACACCTAATTTGTAAGCTCATGAAGTCCATATACGGACTCAAACAGGCATCTAGAGCTTGGAACCAATATTTTGATCATGTTATAATGTCTTATGGTTTCGATCAAAAGGAGTTCGAAAGTTGTGTGTACAAAAAGCGTGTCGGAACTGCATTGGTATTCTTAGTACTATACGTAGACGACATTCTGATCATCGGGAACGATGTAAAGGTGTTATCAGACGTAAGGGCATGGCTTTCAAAATAGTTTGATAAGAAGGACTTAGGGGAAGCCGCACACATCCTTGGGATCAAGATCACTCGAGATCGCAAGAAAAGGATGATAGGCTTGTCGCAAGCTTCTTACATAGACACTGTCTTGAAACGATTCAGCATGCAGGATTCCAAGAAAGGCTTCGTACCTTTCAGACATGGAATTCATCTATCTAAGAAAATGTGCCCTAAGACGCAAAAGGAGATAGCTAACATGAGAGGCATTCCTTATGCTTCGGCTGTCGGAAGCCTTATGTATGCAATACTGTGTACGAGACCGGATATCTGCTTTGCCGTTGGCATGGTGGCAAGATATCAAAGTAACCCGGGGAAAGAACATTGGATGATAGTTAAAAACATTCTGAAGTATCTGAAAAGAACTCGGGATAGAATGTTAATTTATCAGTCAGATAGTCCAATCCCCATCGGCTACACGGATTCGGATTTCCAATCAGACATAGACTCCAGAAAATCTACCTCCGGTAGTGTGTTTTACATGGGGGGAGGAGCCGTGATATGGAGAAGCGTCAAGTAGAAATGCGTCGCAGATTCTACCATGGAAGCCGAATATATAGCTGCTTGCGAGGCAGCGAAAGAAGCGGTTTGGCTCAAGAACTTCCTAGTGGACTTGAATGTAGTTCCGAATTTGCCCAGCAGAATCACTGTTTATTGTGACAATGCCGGAGCAGTTGCAAATTCAAGGGAACCAAGAGCCCACAAGGCCAGCAAACACATTGAAAGGAAATATCATCTTATACAAGATATCGTTAAGAGAGGAGATATAGATGTGGCAATGATAGCATATGAAGACAACCTAGCAGATCCATTCACAAAGGGTCTGCCTCTGAATACATTCGAGAGACATGTGGAAGGAATTGGTGTCAAGACCGTTGCCAATTTGCTTTGAGTATAAGTGGGAGAAATTATTAGGTTCGTGTAGGTGACATTAGATGTCACGTATTAGGAACTACACGAGACATGTTGTAGTATACTTAACAGCAGACTTTGAGTATAAGTGGGAGATTGTTGGGATTATACTGAAAAGTATGCTTTTACTTTGTATAATCAAAACTGAATTTCGGACTTATTTACTGAAATAAATTGTTTATCACTGATGCTTTAAATATCATTGAATGTTACATATATTTACTGCATAACTGTTCAATAAATAGTACGTGTTACATTGTGGTTAATTTAGTGATACCAGATCACAGAAGATTAAATTAACAATCCCTTGTAACTAAAGGTACACCATTCACGACCTAGATGGAAATGAACAATCCATCATGAAAGGTTGAAGTGTAAGGCTCAGATTGGCTTGTCTTGACCAAGAGATTACATTAGTGCATGACTGATGCACTGAATAGGACCTACAGGAGGACAAATTCTTCAGAACTGAACAAGGAAGAATTAGACCTCAGTGGTTCGTTATTTCTTAATCTTCGTTCCTTAAATAGGATCACGTGTGGTTGGTAACTATTGCTTTGACTTATCAAGGGTAGAGAATCAACGAGATTCAATACTTTTTATCTTGGGCAATATTGTTGGTCACATGTGATTGCTAAGATTTAATACGGAGAATCGTGTGCAAGTACGCTTGTTCGATTTGCCCCCTTGGGAGGTTCATAAGTTTTATCATACCAAATCTTGCAAGTGGAACTAGTTTTCGGTATGAGTAATAATGTTGAACCGTTCCTTAAATGAGGACAAAAGATATTAATTAACGGAAAGCTATTTCAGTGGCTTGAATTAATTAATGGGCTAGATAATCTTAAACACGGGAAATAATAACCGGGAGCCATATTAACTGTAATATGGGTTAAGATGGATAGTGCAATATTAATTATGTAGTGGGATTAATTAATATTTATGGGCTTGAATAATATTGTGGTTCAATATTGATAATTCAAGATCCATTGGAAGGTCCAATCTTAATTCTCCTAAAGGCCCCCTAAGTAGCCCAACATAAAGTCCAATAACTGAAAAAAGTGTTTAAAATAAAATAAATATTGTTGCCTTATTTTTTCCATGTTTTTCGAAATTTATGGATATAAAGGGGAGAAAGATTTTCTTTGAATTTTGTTATGGAATGAAGATATGAATTCTTGGAATACAAGATTATCTCATTAAATTCAAGAAATCTCCCACTTGGTTAGCCGTAGGGAAATTTTCGAAAATTTTGATAATTAAGGGAAAGAAATATTTTCTTGATTTTCTTGAAAAGATATTATGGGAGATATGTATTTCTTGAAATACAAGAATATCTCATAAATTCAAGAAGATCCAAATCTTGGATTCTTGCCCTATAATTTTCGAAATTAATCCATAACAAAGAGTAGGTGGGATTTTGTGGAATATTATAATTATGGGAAAAAGAATATAGGAGATATATTCAAGATTTCTTGGAGATCAAGAAAAGATTTTCCCACATTATCTTTTGCCCAAAATTTTCGACCACCTATGCTCTATAAATAGGGGATGACTCTTTCATTCCCAAGTGCAATTCCATGTGCTGGAAAAATTAGCAAATCCACAAAGGTGGTGCGACATAATTTATTTTCCTTTTGTTAATTGTTCGCAAGTGTCCTACCACCGGATAGTCGAGCAAGGATTGAGGGAATACTTGGGAAGTTCTTTTGGTGAGTCTAATCAACCAAGCAATTGCCATCCCAAGAGGTACGTTCACGTAAACTCGTAGAATTCCGCATGCGTAGGATTTACGTGATTTAATTATATGCATGATTTGTTGTTGGATTATTATTTGAATTAATATAGGATTAATTCATGCTAGTAATAATTATAAGAATTAAATTTGTATTTAATTATTCACCCCGAATAGATCTGTGCAACTTATTCCCCAACAGAGAGTTCATCAAGCAATTGCTCACAATAGAGCTGCAAGTCATTCACTCCAGCAGGTGTGTTAATCACAGCTGGTGTGGAAACCGAAAGAACATAAGGTTTAGAGGATACCTAAGATTGGTCTTCCTCCTTAGCCATGAGACAGATGTCATCATCAGATGAGAACATCAGATCATTGTAGTGGTAGAAATCATCAGCGTTGCTTATCAGACAGAAGTCCTCTACAGATGAGTAGCCAGAATCCTCTTAAGGCAGATAAGAATCATCGATCCCAGATGTATCAGCAACCATGGCTTTTCTGTCTCTGTATCTTTGTTCTTGTCTATTCCGCTTGTCTTCTCTTTCTTTTGGAGTCAGGTCCAGGCAATCTGCACTGTAATGACCTGGTTTCTGACAGTTGAAACACGCTCCACGCTCCACAAAACTCCTTTTGCCAGGTGAGTCATTTCGTCTGTAGAATCTGTCAGGTGACTTACCTGTCTGATTGTAGTCTGAGTTTCTCCTTTCTGATCTGTTGTCTCTCCTTTCATCAGATCGATCATCTCTTTTCTTATCTTCTCTGCGATTTTCTCTATGATCATCTCTTCGGTTATCAGATCTGGTCCTTTCTGGAGACCTGTCAGCTGGCCTCCTATCTCTTCCTCTGCTATTCTGATAATCCCTGTTCTGAAAACTTTTCGTGCGGATCAGGTGTGATGGCAGGTTGCCTGATCAGAGTGCTAGTGAATCAGTTTGGACTGATATCCAACTTACTGATCGCCTGAGGGCATATCAGTTTGGTGTCTATCAGCTTAACTGATTGTGCGGAAGCTAGTTTATACCCGTGTGAAAAACCAGTTTACAACAAATCAGATTCCGAAGCTGTTTTCAATCAACTGACTATGGAGTCAATCTGATCAGATCAGTAGCTTGCTGCAAGCTGATCCTAACTCAGAATATGTATGCAGATTTAAGCAAGGTTGTGTGCAATAGTGTAAAGCAATTAATCAAACAAGTAAATGCACACAAGATTTATAGTGGTTCGGACAACCAGTCCTACGTCCACTCTTCCCTATCACAAGGGGCACGACCTTAACCAACTTTGACTTAGTTTATTGTGTTAGGCCAACACATTACACCAACAGATATTTATAGAGTTCTCACTCAACGATCCCAGAAATCAGCACTAGAAACCCTAGTCTGAAATCTTGCAAAACAAACTTAACCTAACTTTGGGTTTTGGTAAAGGTTTGTTGTTGTTCCAACTGGAAATCTATCCTAGTATTTGTGTAGCCTAAAGCTAGAGGATGAGATTTCTATGCTAAGAACAATGCGATGAACACTTAGAAAATAATCTTCAAGGTTGTGTTCTTCGTGCGGAAATTTGGCTATACTATGAGCTATTTGATAATTTCCGTCTCTCCTCACTATGAAGAGTAATCCCATATTTATAGACCATGAAAACAAAGAGTCGTTGGAGAGCAATTTGAATTTCAGTCTATTTTTAGTAGATATGAAAGATTGATTTGACGTGCTCAGGGACGGCATGGCCGAAAGCGTGAATAGTGTCCTTTATAGTCGTTTGACTTTGCAGCGTCGAATCCCGCAGTGTCAGCCTTTTTATGTACGTGTCGCGCTCTCATTGGTTAACAAGTACAGCACTTCAGCGTTTGTTCCACCAACTAAAGTTGACATTCTTCTCGTCCTGAAGGTACGTATGTTCTGGTGTAACATTTAGTTAACACCAGGAGTGAGCTGACCTGATCAGATAACTGATTAGTCTACCTGATAGAGTCTTCTGATGCAGGTTGTCTTAGCACAACTTGCAGACTCGGCTGATGTAGGTCTTCTGGTCTTCTGGTCTTCTTGAGTCACCTGATCTTCAGGTCTTCTGAACTTGAGCTTTTTGTCTTCACCTGATCATCTGACTTCTTCTTGTCTTTTGACTTGTTTAGTCTTCTGATCATCTGACCTTATCTGGTCATCAGATATTCTGACCTGACCTATACATATTGAGTTCCCCCTCAATATGTGACCTATCTTTTACATCAGCTATCTATACATTTCAGCTGGTCATCTTAATCTGATTCTAAATCAACAGTCAGCTAACAGGTCTGACTGGTCCTATTACAGCGTGTTTTGGAACTTCCATCAAAACTTAATACAAATTTCTCAACAGATGTCTATGATGGGGGAGATGAATTTCTTTCTTGGACTTCAGGTGAAACAAACTAAGGAAGGAATATTCATTAATCAGGCAAAATACACCAGAGATCTAATTGCTAAGTATGGTGTACAAAATTGCAATACAGTTAGAATTCCCATGAATACTAACTACAAGATGGATCCTGATCCTGATGGCAAATCAGTAAATCACACTGATTATAGAGGGATCATTGGATCATTGTTATATCTCACAGCAAGCAGGCCTGATATTACATTTGCAGTTAGGATATGTGCAAGATACCAAGCTAATCCTAAGGCTAGTCACATGGAGGCTGCCAAAAAGATTCTGAAATATCTTAAAGGCACTATGAATAGAGGATTATGGTATCCAGTTGATGATAACCTTGAATTAACTGGTTATTCAGATGCTGACTATGGTGGATGTAGAATTGACAGGAAGTCTACTACAGGAACTTGTTAATTTCTTGGAAGTAAACTGATATCATGGTTTTCAAAGAAACAGACCTCAGTAGCAACCAGTACTACTGAAGTTGAATACATGGCCGCAGGAAGTTGTTGTGCAGAGATTCTTTGGTTCAGACAACAATTGAGGGATCATAAGATTATAGCCAATGAAGTACCTATATTTTGTGATAATAATAGTACAATTGCTATTACACAAAATCCAGTATTGCACACCAGATGTAAGCATGTTGATATCAGACATCACTTCATCAGAGATCATGTTGAAAAGAAGGATATCAGAATGGAGAAAATTCATATTGATAAACAGAGAGCTGATATCTTGACTAAACCTTTGGCTGAATCAAGATTTCAGGAACTATCAGTTGAATTAGGTATGTTGGATCCAGGTGAATAAGGCAAATCTGAAAAATTGAAGGTTTTCAGATGCATGAAGTTTTTCAAGGTTCTACTGAAATACTCAGAATAAAATGAAGGTCCTGCACATTGAGTCTTGGGAAACTCAGTAATCCTGAAGTACAGTACTCAGTTTTATACTGACATTTTATCAAGGTCAAAACTCAGTAAGACTGATGGTTAAAACTAGTCTGAAGAAGTTATTGACTCATTCACCTCATTTATTGTCTAAATCTCATAAATCATTGATAATAAATGATAAAACACCTGAGGAAATAATTGGGCGGGACGTTTGAAATTTTCGAGGAAAGTCAATAGTCTGCAGGAACAGTAATTAAATACATTGTTCATTATTCACCAATAAGGATAAAAATTGGCGGCTAGTACTCTCTAGTTGTCCTTTCAACTACCCGATTTAGCCTAAATTGATTCTAACCGTTGATTCTTTCAAATCTGCACAATTATTCTTGGATCAAACCTTTTCAAAATATATACTCTTTCAAACTTCCTTTATACGCTATTTCAAAAACCTTCTTCTTCTCAAAATATTCTGCTTTCAAAAACCTCCATTTACCCAGAGTTATCTTCAAACATCAAAACCCTTCACAAAAAAATTCTCCAAAAATGACTTTGACAATCTTTGACAAGCTTGCTATCTCCAAAAAACCATGCTATGATAATGTTGTTTCTCTAGATGGTACAGCAAATGCAGCACATGAGGAAGAGGCGCTGCACATGATCCGTTTGGCTAAACTCACGTGTCTGATCGCAAATCGCCCAGATGCCGAATACTCACGAGAGGTAATCGAATTTGTGGCTAATATGCAACTTGATGAAGATAACTGCATAGATTCTAGGATTATCGTCTCGCATTTGGTTCATGGTACGAAGTATGTGGATTTTGTTAGAGAGCTCTACATTATTCCTAAGAACTTGAATGCTGTCTATGAGTTAAATGATAGAGGGGAGGATCCTACTTTGTACATGATGGGTAGGGAGCAAGAATATTTGGATGGGATTGTGGAAGCCCCTGTTAAATTTGAGGCCACATTAAACAAGTATTTGAAACCCAAGTATCGGGTACTTCTTGACATTGTGAGCAGATGCCTCATGAGCGGGACTGGAAGTCTTGAACAGATTAGTAAGCCTAAGCTGAGGTTGATGACTCCTATTGAAGACTCTTCTTCCAGAGCATTTAATTGGTTGCAATATCTGATAACAATAGTCAGTGATCAAGCTGATCATGTAAAAAAGGGAGAAGGATGGTACTATTGTGATCAAGTAAAGGATATTACACTCCACCAAGATTGCTTTCATCTTAGAAACTTGCAGAGAAGAGGAAGCTATCTTTGCAGATTCAAGAGCTTTTCCTATATCCAAAATAATGTTCAGATCCACAAAGAAAGGGATGAGAGGCAAAAAGGAAAAGCCTGCTGAGTCTCAGGAGGAGACTGCTGAAGAAGAAGCTGAGGAAGAGGCCCCAGTGGTTGAGTCAGTAAGGGAAACTAGAATGTCAGTTCAGCAAGCCATTGAGTCAAGTATGGAGGAGGACAAGCAAACTAGGGGGAAGACCCTACTGAAAGTAAAGAGGGAAGCTGGAGAGAAATTGAAAACAAAAGCCTTAGCCCCTCAGAAAAGAAAAAGGCTTCAGACAATTGCTGAGAAAGAAGCCAGTGAAACTGAAGGAAGCCAAACTGAAACTCAGCAAGGTCTGAAATCGCCACTCCAGGTGTTAGCACAGGTGGTGAAAAAAATTGAAGAAAAAGAGGTTGCTGAGGAGGAGAATGTGTTTTCTGAAGTAATGGAAACCTCCATTGCCAAAGATAAAATCTCTCAAGAAATCTTTACAGGTTCCCAACAACCTCTAAAGATAGCCAAATACAGATCCCACCCTCACACCCCTCAGAGCCAAATGAATCCCAAGATATTCTGAATCTTGATGCCTTACTCACTGAACCATTCCTTGATCCATCAGCCCTACAGATTATCCAACCCACTGATAAACTGTGCCTCCACCACTACAGAAAGGTGAAGCCGAGGAAGCTGAGTGGAGAAGCAAAGGTGAAAGATTTGTCCTGGATAGATATCCTGAGGTCACTGAATTCCCTGACCTTCAGGATCTATTCATCAGATTGAGGAAAACACTTTACATCCTGAATCAGACTTTGCCTGAGATGCTGAACATTGCTGCATTCAGAGGAGAAGAATGGTGGTCTGAAGAAACAACAATTCTTACTGAATTTTCTGGATTCAGGAAGACAAAACTCAGGATGAAGGTCTCAGATTTTGATAACCTAGTCAAAAGAAAGATTGCTGAGCGGAAGCAGAGTGGCACAGAAGAGAGTAGTGGGAAAGCTGAACCTGAAAAGGACAAGGATGGAGATGGAGAGAAAGGTCTTGAACCTGAAAAGAAGGACATTCAAGCTGAGAAGGTCATGTCAGTTGCTATTACTGAAATTCCTCAGACTGAAGATAGACCCCTTCAGGTACCTTTTGACACTACTATTCATTATGCCAAAATTACTGAAGAATCTATCATTAAGTTTGTTGATATTGGTATGCAGACTGAGGTTCAATCAAGCTATACATCTCATGCTCAGATGATTGATCTGACACCTATCTGTTGGGGAATTAATTGCCCGGATCTATTCGGGTTGAATATTTAAATACAAATTTAATTCTAACAATTATTACTAGCATGAATTAATCCTATATTAATTC
Source organism: Stenogyne calaminthoides (assembly GCA_037126765.1). Lineage (NCBI taxonomy): Eukaryota > Viridiplantae > Streptophyta > Magnoliopsida > Lamiales > Lamiaceae > Stenogyne > Stenogyne calaminthoides. The sequence goes on from JBBCBC010000030.1 coordinate 25,463,537, forward strand.
AAATAATAATTCAACAATCAATCATGCATATAAACAGTTCACATAAAACCTACGCATGCGGAAATACTACGGGTTTACGTGAACTAACCTCTCGGAGTGACAACCGTTGAGAAGATGGATCCCGTTCACATGAACACACCAAAAGGTCTTCTCAAGTATTCCCTTATCCTTGTTCAACAATCCGGTGGTAGGAACTCGCGAACAATTTAACAAAAAAAGGAAAAATAAAATATGTTGCACACCTTTGTGGATTTCTATTTTTTCCAACACATGGAATTGCACTTGGGGATGAAAAATTCATCCCCTATTTATAATACTAAGGGGGGGACGAAAATATTAAGGTTTTGGTTGATTGGAAAATTTTCTTGCTTCTTCCTCAAGAAACAATCTTGAATATATCCAATATATTCTATTTCCCAAAATATCTCCCAAATAAAATCTCCTCCTCCTTATGTTATGGAATTTTCGAAAATTTCATTATAAATAGCCAAGTGGGAGATTTCTTGAATTTAATGAGATAATCTTGTATTCCAAGAATACTTATCCTCATTCCATAACAAAATTCAAAGAAAATCTTTCTCCCTCTTATACTCATAATTTTCGAAAAAAATTAAAAATTAGGCAACAATAATTTATTTTATTTTAAACATCTTTTTCAGTTATTGGACATTATCTTTGGGCTACTTGAGGGGCCTTTAGGAGAATTAAGATTGGACCTTCTAATGGATCTTGAATTTCCAATATTGAGCCACAATATTATTCAAGCCCATAAATATTAATTAATCCCACTACATAATTAATATTGCACTATCCATCTTAACTCATATTACTGTTAATTAATCCCACTACATTAATTAATATCTTTTGTCCTTGGTCAAGGAACGGTTCAACATTATTATCCATACCAGAAACAAATTCCACTTGCAAGATTTGGTATGATAAATCTTATGAACCTCCCAAGGGGGCAAATCAAACAAAGCGTGCTTTCTTCATTACCGATTCTTCAGATTAAATCTTAGCAATCTCATGTGACCAATAATATTGCCCAAGATATAAAGTATTGAATCTCATTGATTCTCTACCTGTCATAAGTCAAAGCAATAATTACTGACCACGCACGATCCTATTTAAGGGACGAAGATTAAGAAATAACGAACCACTGAGGTCTAATTCTTCCTAATTCAGTGCTGGAGAATTTATCCTCCCGTAGGTCCTATTTAGTGCATCAGTCATGCACTAGTGTAATCTCTTGGTCAAGACAAGTCAATCTGAGCCTTACACTTCAACCTTTCACGATGGACTGTTCACTTCCACCTAGGTCGTGAATAGCGTACTTTTAGTTACAAGGACATTAATTTAATCTTCGTGATCCGGTATCACTAAATTAACTACAATGTAACACGTACTGTTTATTGAACAATTATGCAGTAAATATATGTAACATTCAATGATATTTAAAGCATCAGTGATAAATAATTTATTTCAGTAAATAAGACAGAAAATTCAGTTTGGTTATACAAAGTAAAAACATACTTTTCAGTATAACCCCAACACTATCTTGGATGAACTGAAGAAGGTTGAGCCAATGACAGCCAAGCTTACACAGATGGAATTGATGATGGCTGATCAATCCAAGAAGATGGATCTTCTTTTGCATGAACAAGCTTAACACATGGCTATTTTGTTAGCACATCTATTGAAATTTAAGCGATCAGGGGGGGAAGGATCGCAAAGATTTCGATCCGGATATTGGATGGGAGAAATGTCCAAGAAAATATCTAAAGAGCTTACTGCTAAGTACAATGAGAGGACAGCCTATCTGGAGAAAAAGTTGACTGAGAAAAATGAAGAGATGATCAAGTTAGTTGTTGAGAACATAAGCTCATTACTCATGAACAAGATGACAGAACTGATGCATGGAGTTCTTGCCCAACAAGTTGCTCCACTTTCTGAAGTGGTTTCAGTTGGCAAGAATGTCCTGAGGCGTATGGATGATGAGTTGGATGTTCTAGCTGGAGAAATTAGAGCCATTAACAAAGAACAATTCCACATAGATGCGTGACAGCTAATGTCACCTACACGAACCTAATAATATCTCCCACTTATACTCAAAGCAGATTGGCAACGGTCTTGACACCCATTCCTTCCACATGTCTCTCGAATGTGTTCTGAGGCAGACCCTTTGTGAATGGATCTGCTAGGTTGTCTTCTGACGCGATCTTTGCCACCTCTATATCTCCTTTCTTAACGATTTCTCGTATAAGATGGTATTTCCTTTCAATGTGTTTCTTTGGCCTTGTGGGCTCTTGGTTCCTTGAATTTGCAATCTTCTTTAAGCATTATCACAATAAATAGTGATTGTGCTGGGCAAATTCGGAACTACATCCAAGTCCACTAGGAAGTTCTTGAGCCAAACCGCTTTTTCATTTGCCCGCAGTTAGCGACTCACGATTCGGCTTCCATGGTAGAATCTGCGATGCATTTCTGCTTAACGCTTCTCCATGTCATGGCTCCTCCCCCCATGCAAAACACACTACCGGAGGTAGATTTTCTGGAATCTAAGTCTGATTGGAAATCCGAGTCCGTGTAACCGATGGGGATTAGACTGTCTGACTGATAAACTAACATTCTATCCCGAGTTCTTTTCAGATACTTTAGAATGTTCTTAACTGCCGTTCAATGCTCTTTTCCCGGGTTACTTTGATATCTTACCACTATACCAATGGCAAAGCAGATATCCGGTCTCGTGCACAGCATTGCATACATAAGGCTTCCTACAGCCGAAGCATAAGGAATGCCTTTCATGTCATCTATCTCCTTTTGTCTCTTAGGGCATATTGCCTTAGATAGATGGATTCCCTGCCTGAAAGGTACGAAGCCTTTCTTGGAGTCCTGCATGCTGAATCGCTTCAAGACAATGTCTATATATTAAGCTTGCGATAAGCCTATCATCATTTTCTTGCGATCTCGAGTGATCTTGATCCCAAGGATGTGCCCGGCTTCCCCTAAGTCCTTCATATCAAACTGTTTTGAAAGCCATGCCCTTACGTCTGACAGCACCTTTACATCGTCACCGATGAGCAGAATGTCGTCTACGTATAGTACTAAGAATACCAATGCAGTTCCGACACGCTTCTTGTACACACAACTTTCGTATTCATTTTGATCAAACCCATAAAACTTTATTACTTGATCAAAACATTGGTTCCAAGCTCTAGATGCTTGTTTGAGTCCATAAATGGACTTCTTGAGCTTACAAACTAGGTGTTCTTGGCCTTTTTCAATAAAACCTTGGGGTTGTTGCATATAGATTTCCTCTTCAAGACTTCCGTTAAGGAAAGCTGTCTTGACATCCATTTGCCAGATTTCAAAGTCGAGATGTGCAGCAATAGACAATAGAATTCGGATGGACTTGAGCATTGCTACAGGTGAAAAGGTTTCCTCATAGTCGATTCCCTCTTTCTAAGTATATCCTTTCGCCACAAGCCTTGCCTTGAAGGTTTCCACCCTCCCGTCCGGTCCTCTTTTCCTCTTGTATACCCACTTGCAGCCAATGGGCTTGACCCCATTAAGTGGTTCGACTAGCTCCCACACCCTGTTATGATCCATAGAACCCATTTTTGTTTCCATTGTTGTTTGCCAAGAAACTGCATCCTTGTCTTGGATTGCCTCGTCGTATGGCCATGGGTCTGATTCATCTTGACCGTGGACCAAGTCCGAGGACTCTTCTATCCCCATGAATCTCTCGGGTTATCTCACAACCCTCCCACTACGTCGAGGTTCTGGTTGTGTAGGTGTGTCGTTTGGTATATCATCTTGTACAGTTGGCACTGAGGTTAGCCCTCTAAGATCATTTAAGGTAATCTCACTTCTGGGCTTTATTTCGTTCATATAGTCTTCTTCCAAAAATCTAAAGTGGGTGCTTATTACCACCATTTGATCCTCGGGACCATAGGACATACACCATTTTGTTCCCTCGGGGTACCCTATAAACAACCTTAATTTTGATCGAGGATCCAATTTTCCGGCTTCCTTGTCCAACACTTAGGCTGGACACCCCCAAATTCTCATGTGTCTCAAACTGGGCTTGCGCCCGGTCCACAATTCTTTGGGAGTTTTGGGAACCGATTTGGATGGCACCAAGTTCAGAATATAAGCCGTTGTTTCCAAGGCATGACCCCAGAACGACTTGGGTAGATCCGCATAACTCATCATTGATCTAACCATTTCTAAAAGAGTTTTGTTTCTTCGCTCTGCAACCCCGTTTTGTTGAGGGGTTTCGGGTGCAGTTAGCTGGGATACAATCCCTTCATCTGACAAGTAGTTCAAAAACTCATCACTGAGGTACTCACCTCCACGATCAGATCGTAGAGACTTGATACGTTTTTCCCTATGATTCTCTGCTTGAGCCTTAAATTCTTTGAATTTGTCAAAGGTCTCAGATTTATGCTTCATAAGGAAAATGTAGTCGTACCTTGAGTAATCATTAATGAAGGTGACGAAGTACTCATAACCTCCTCTTGCTTTGATTGACATTGGACCACATACGTCTGTGTGAACGATTTCTAACACTTCTTTGACTCTATTCCCCTTTGGCTCCGAATGCCCTCTTGGTCATTTTACCCTCCAAGCATGATTCGCAAGTTGGGATTGGTTCAACCCGGAGAGACTCCAATGAACCATCTTCTACCAACCTTTGAATCCTTTTTGGATTAATATGTCCCAATCTAAGATGCCATAGAAGTGTCTCGTTCACGTCTGATGAACGTTTTCTTTTATCGGAAATAGTTGATGTGTTATATGATGCATTTCGTGAGTGGTGTGCACAGTTAATTATGTAGAGATTGTTCAACAACGTTCCATGACAGATAAATTTATCATAAAGAGAAATGGTAACAACTTTATCAAAAGTAACCGAATATCCATCAAAGTAAAGTTTAGAAACCGAAATTAAATTCTTTCTAAAACTAGGAACGTAAAGAACATCTGTTAAAATTAAAACTCTGTCTTCAAAAGACAGGTGCACTTCTCCCACTGCTTCAGCTGCCACTCTCGTAGCATCGTCCAGTGTGATGAGGATCTCACTCCCACTAAGTTGTCGGGTCCGCTTGAACCCTGTAAAGTGAAACAAACATGATCAGTGGATCCCGCATCCACCACCCATAAATGGGAGGCATAAGCCGCTAAACAAGTTTCAACAACTAGTGCGTGAGAATTACCTTTCTTTCCATTCCTTTTGGGTTTGGAACAGGCTGACCTACAATGTCCTTTTTCACAAAAGTTGAAGCACTTCCCCTTAGCCGACTTTCTCACTCCTTGACCTCCTTTTTCCTTGCCCTTGGCAACACTTGAAATCACTTTCTTGTGGCTTTTGTCCCTTTTCTTTTTCTTACCACCCTTTGTCCTAGAAGAAGAAGAGGGTCCGTTTGCCACCAAGGCTTGGCCCTTTTGCCCCAATATCGCCTCTGCCAAGACCAAAGCTTGCAACAGGTCAGGCATCGAGAACTTCTGATTATTCATTTGGTAGTTCAGCATGAACTATTCGAAATTTTTCGATAGAGAATGGAGCACGAAATTGATTTGGGTCTCGATGTCGTATTCAGCGCCAAGAACTTCAAGTTTATTAAGGTGAGCCATCATCTAGAGAACGTGCTCCCTTACGGGGGTTCCCTCCACCATTTTCATAGAGAGCAAGTCCCTCATGGTGATCTGACGAGCCACACGGTTCTGATGTTGAAACATCGCTTTAAGACTAGTCATGATGTCTGCAGCGGTCTCAACGTTTTGGTGTTGGTGTTGCAACACATCTGACATTGAAGCCAAGATGGTACACTTTGCCATTTCGATTTGAACGCCTCCGGTCAAAGATACTCTTTCTTAACCGCTTTAGTTGACTCATCATTTGGCTTTTCAGGTTTAGGTGTAGTGAGAACCCAGTTATGGCTTTGTGCAGTGAGGACAATAGTAAGTTTACGATTCCAATCAACTAAGTTTTCACCAGTAAGAAATTGTCTTTAAGTATGTTGAACAGCGGATTAAAAGGTTGCGACATGATGAACTGAAATAAATAACAATTTGTATAAGCGCAAACATATCACAAGGTTCGATCACATGTATAATATTAAAATCTCAAAAAAATATGAACATGCATCAGTCAACATCTCAAAACAGTTTAAATAAGCCACGTGGGGTGGGTCATTATTTAAACACATTCAAGCAAGTTACAAACAAGAAACAGTTACAAACCTTTAATATCTGGATTAATAGTTGGCTCCCACGTGGGGTGGGTAATTATTTAATATCCAAGACTCCATCTATGCTTTCGCCTACCCCGCCCGCCTCGCTTCGCTTGCTCGCGCATCATTGCGCCAGCCTTCGCCCGCCTAAGAAGATCCAAAGCGCCAAGACAAGACGGTAGCCCTTCGCCACAGCTTCGCGTTTACCGTGTGTTTACGACGCGTCAGCGCCCAGCAAGGCCAGAATAATCCTTTGGCGCCATGCGCCTGGCCCGTCCGCCTGGAGAAGTCCGAGTCACGCGCGTACCTCCCATGGCACGTTTCGCGCGACGCACGTCACCTACTTACGGTTCCAGATCTATCCTTTAATTCTTCGTCTCAGCCTCCGTTTCCGATCAGGTTATAATTTATTTGCAAAAAAAATAAACCTAGATCTAGACTAGTCTATTACATTGAACGAATCAAACAAATCCTAATCTACTCGTGGATTTTCTCACGAGGCAAAACAAATTCGAACGAATCGAATTAAAAAACCACAATTTATATGCATGCATAAATAAATACATTAAATACCATGACAATTGGATACCTGCAAAAAAGATCTAGCAATTCTACTATCCAATTTCAAATTTAATGAAAACAAATTAAATTACAATTTAAATTTTAGAGCCCGAAACCGAGGCTCTGATACCAGTTGTAGGGGAATTAATTGCCTGGATCTATTCGGGATGAATATTTAAATACAAATTTAATTCTAACAATTATTACTAGCATGAATTAATCCTATATTAATAATTCAACAACCAATCATGCATATAAACAGTTCACATAAAACCTACGCATGCGGAATTACTACGGGTTTACGTGAACTAACCACTCGGAGTGACAACCGTTGAGAAGATGGATCCAGTTCACACGAACACACCAAAAGGTCTTCTCAAGTATTCCCTTATCCTTGTTCAACAATCCGGTGGAAGGAACTCGCGAACAATTTAACAAAAGGAAAAATAAAATTATGTTGCACCACCTTTGTGGATTTCTAATTTTTCCAACACTTGGGGATGAAAAATCATCCCCTATTTATAATACTAAGGGGGGGACGAAAATATTAAGGTTTTGGGTGATTAGGAAATTTCCTTGCTTCTTCCTCAAGAAACAATCTTGAATATATCCAATATATTCTATTTCCCAAAATATCTCCCAAATAAAATCTCCTCCTCCTTATGTTATGGAATTTTCGAAAATTTCATTATAAATAGCCAAGTGGGAGATTTCTTGAATTTAATGAGATAATCTTGTATTCCAAGAATACTTATCCTCATTCCATAACAAAATTCAAAGAAAATCTTTATCCCTCTTATATTCATAATTTTTGAAAAAAATGAAAAATTAGGCAACAATAATTTACTTTATTTTAAACACTTTTTTCAGTTATTGGACATTATCTTTGGGCTACTTGAGGGGCCTTTAGGAGAATTAAGATTGGACCTTCTAATGGATCTTGAATTTCCAATATTGAGCCACAATATTATTCAAGCCCATAAATATTAATTAATCCCACTACATAATTAATATTGCACTATCCATCTTAACCCATATTACTGTTAATATGGCTCCCGGTTATTACTTCCCGTGTTTAAGATTATCTAGCCCATTAATTAATTCAAGCCACTGAAATAGCTTTCCATTAATTAATATCTTTTGTCCTTGGTCAAGGAACGGTTCAACATTATTATCCATACCGGAAACAAATTCCACTTACAAGATTTGGTATGATAAATCTTATGAACCTCCCAAGGGGGCAAATCAAACAAGTGTACTCGCACACGATTCTTCGTATTAAATCTTAGCAATCGCATGTGACCAGTAATATTGCCCAAGATATAAAGTATTGAATCTCATTGATTCTCTACCCGTCATAAGTCAAAGCAATAATTACTGACCACGCACAATCGTATTTAAGGGACGAAGATTAAGAAATAACGAACCACTGAGTTCTAATTCTTCCTAATTCAGTGCTGGAGAATTTATCCTCATGTAGGTCATATTCAGTGCATCAGTCATGCACTAGTGTAATCTCTTGGTCAAGACAAGCCAATCTGAGCCTTACACTTCAACCTTTCACGATGGATAGTTCACTTCCACCTAGGTTGTGAATAGCGTACTTTTAGTTACAAGGGACTGTTAATTTAATCTTATGTGATCTGGTATCACTAAATTAACTACAATGTAACACGTACTGTTTATTGAACAATTATGCAATAAATATATGTAACATTCAATGATATTTAAATCATCAGTGATAAATAATTTATTTCAGTAAATAAGACAGAAAATTCAGTTTGGTTATACAAAGTAAAAGCATACTTTCCAGTATAACCCCAACAATGTCTTCGTCACGCCATATCCGACACTCCGTAAACGGCCGGGATGCTCCTGGAGACCTATAGCCTGTCCAAACAGATCATCAGGGCCGATAATGCGGATGTCGTCAGGCATCATGGTCTGAGATAGACGCTCCTGAATCACAAAAACAAAAGATTATTATTTAATTATTTGTTTAGAAATAATAGTTTGTAATTGAAAGATAAATTAATGGATAGATTACCGTTTCTTCGATGATACGCTGTGCACTGGAATCGTGAATCTTCCCGTCTCGAGCCTTTCTGGTAGTCTGAAATAAGTCGAAATGGGTAACAATAGGCTCACTCTCTCCAGCTTTCCTTCTTTCTTCTTTCTACGATAGTGATGAACATGTCCCTTTATTAGATATATTAAAAGTGAATATATAAAAAAAAATTAAAAGTTAGGATTTTGATCTCACCATATCTTCTCTTATTCGTGCATAACCTTTGTTCGATCCACGATATCGCGCCTCCATCGACTTGGCTTGCTCGCGATTTTTATTACTTCGATTCTACAGTGTAATAGAAATATGATAAACACTGAAGCATTAGAAATTGAGGAAATGACATTGATCAATTTTACTTGGAAATCATCCTCCATAGCTCTACTCACAAACTCCTTCCAGTATGGAGCCACCATAGGGCTATTCTGATACGCCGGAGGCGGACTAGCCGAGTAAAGACTAGTTTCCGGATCTCGTGTGTTACTTTTCAGTCATGCCCGCAAAATCCTTGGCCATTACTCCATCTTGTGACATTATTTGCTTCTTCTTTGTATGGTCAAGGCCTCTGAAAAAACCCGATTTAAAACTCGTAAAATCTCAATGGGAGGTGACTTAATTTTTTTTTTAATGTGTGTTATGCAAATTTGCTAAAGTATGTATGACAGTTAATATGAAAGCAAGTAAGAACACAAGTATTTTTATAGTGGTTCGGAGTTCAACTCCTACATCCACTCTTCCCTTCATGGGGCACCAACTAAACCAATAGATATTTATCGAGCTCTCACTCAACGGGACTTATCTCCCTCACGGGATCGCCTATAGATATTTAATGAGTTCTCACTCTCTCGGGACTTATCTCCCTCACGGGATTGCCTATAGATGTTTAATGAGTTCTCACTCTCTCGGGACTTATCTCCCTCACGGGATTACCTATTAACTACCTTACTTAACCACTAATTCTCTCTCAAGAAAGGGTTTGGGTTTGGTGTTATTTCCAACTAGGTGAGATTTTCCCTTACATTGTTTTCTCGTTCCCTCTCAACTTGTTATCTGTAGATTAACTTAAATAACACAAGTTGATAATATTTTGGCATAATTCATCAAAACTAAAATATCCCAACAGTAGTATATACGCATATAACATAACAATTTAGTAAATTTAGTAATCATACAACAACTTTTAATAAACATATAATTAACATACCAAAAGTTCGTCTCATAATCTTTCCTTCAAAGGAGTCAGTTTGGGGCTACGCCAGTCCTTGGTTGACAGCACGATAGGGATCACGCTCCTGACTGAAACTCCAAGGTAGAAGGACAATGACTCACTCTCTTTTCCTATTGTCTGCCCAAACTCATTGAACGATAACTGCAATAACATAGTATTTAATTAGGTTCAATGATCAATCAATATAATTATCGATTTCAAACTGTTCAATTATAATAAAATTACCTAAAGTGTTTTCCCCTTGCTACGAGCTCTCTTAATAGAAGACATCGTGACTATACCCCGAGTGCGCTTCTCCCCGGAGCTACTAGTGGTGGTGGGAGCATCAATGTCACCCTCTCTCAAGTCATCAGGATGTTGTCGATCATATGCACCATGATCATATGCGCCATGATCTCCATCAGAATATCCATCATCATCTCCATCATCTCTGGGATATGGCAAATAAGACATGATCCTGTAAAGCAGAAAAACAACATTTAATAAACAAAAAACAAACAATATTCAATAAAGCAGAAGAAACAACATTTAATAAAGCAGAAGAAACAACATGTAATAAATCAGAAGAAACAACATTCAATAAAGTTGTACATTTCTTTTTAGCACTTGTTTTTCTTTTTCGTTTTTTGGTAGACTTTTCTCGTTCATGACCATAAATGTTAACAAGATCGGGATTGCCATATTCATCCTCATCTCTAATTATTCTATGGTATGGGCGTGGATTTGCAGGATCATCGAAAGATGGTACAGAATGAGTGAAGTTCTGAAAAGGATCATCAATGGTGTCAACATCTTCATCGACATGGTCGTTAATCTGGAAACTATTGTTAAATTTGTTTGACAGAACCACAATGGACCATTTCTTATTAACTGGGTCGGGGACATATAAAATTTGTTGACCTTGACTGACCATTATGTAAGGGTCATCTCTGTATCTCACATTCTTCAAATCAATGCGTACGAACCCAGAACTTTCAACTTGGACCCCGTTAGGGATCCTCACCCAACTACACTCGAAGATTGGTTAACGGTGAACAATATAGTCGAGTTCCCAAATGTTGATAATTTGTCCAAAGTAAGTAGTATTTGATTGATCCCCTGCAATTGCAGTATTGGACACTCAACTATTCTGCATTGTACTTGTGGCATCATGATCTCTGGTATAAAATGTGTATTCGTTGCTGAGATAACACTTGTATGAATACACATGTCTATCAGGCATTCTGCATAACCACTTAACACTTTCATTCACTGTTTCTTTATCATGTGACAACATATTTGCTACATAACCATTGAACCAGTCAACAAACGTGCGATTGTGCTCAACTTCAATCCATGATCTATCTCTAGTGGGATTTCTCTCAGCAAGTGATTGCATGTGCAGGTCAATAAAAGGAAGAACATCGACCGTTCAGTACACACAAGTGCATCCGTGTTAGTTCCTCAATATTAACACTTACAGGTTGACCACCGGTAATGCCTTCACCATCCATCCTATTGGTGTACCGGGTAATTGGAAGTCCAATTGCATTGACATTCGGAATAAATTCGCATCAAGATGCTCTCGCTTCTTCTTCTACTAAATAGCATTCTGCAATGCATCCCTCCGACTTGGACATATTCATCACATATCCTTTGAGCACTTTTATATATCTCTCTACACTACACATCCATCGCATACGAGCAGGACCACACATCTTTTTCTCGTGTACCAAATGAATAGTTAGGTGAATCATTATATCAAAAAATGATGGAGGGAAATACATCTCAAGCTCACAGGCGTCCCAATAACTGCCTCCTCGAAAACCAAAGAATTTTCTAGGATCTATGACCTTGCTACTCATTGCCTTGAAGAACCAACATTACTTTGTTATGGTTATGCGCACATTTTCAGGCAAGATAGAACGTATTACAATGGACAAGAAAGTCTCCATGATGACATGATAGTCATGCGATTTCAGATTCATCAGTCTCACGCCATCATCTGATACAAGTCTCAGATATGTTGGACGAATAACCCTCCGGTACTTTCACATCCTTTAACGTATGAAGTAACTCTTTTCTCTCATTGTTGGACAAGGTGTGTGCAGCAGGAGGTAAGAACGGTTTACCCCTTTCTCTAGGAACAGGTTTTAGTTCTGCTCTTATTCCCATATCAATCATATCCATTCTTCCATTGTAACCATCCTTGGACTTCTTATCGCCCAAGAGTATTGAACAAGTGGCATAAATGTTCTTCTGAACGTGCATTAAATCAATGAAGTGTCTAACATACAACTCTTTCCAATAGGGCAATTGAAATAAAATTGATTCCTTCTTCAAACCGCTAGTGGGGACACTCTTTGCGAAGCTCTTTCGATATTGTGTGTCGATATTCTTCATCTCATTCAATACATCCGAACCTGACAATAAACGTGGTACTTCACCTGTCTCGATTGTGTCATCGAATGCATCGGCCATTGTTCTATACTTATGTGTTAGGTCCAACCACCTCCTATGTCCCATATAAACGGTCTTCCTACAATGACTTAAGCGAATGTGATGTGTCTTCTTGGTATAACAAGGACATGCATTGGCCCCCTTCACACTATATCCAGATAGATTCCCGTAAGCGGGAAAGTCATTGATAGTTCCAAACAGCATGGCCTTCAACTTGAAATTCTCCTTTCTACAAGCATCATACACATCGACACCCTCATCCCACAGGAGCTTCAAGTCCTCTATCAAAGGAGCCAGATATACATCTATGTCATTACCAGGTTGTTTGGGTCCTGATATCAACATAGACAACATCATGTAAGTGCGCTTCATGCACAACTCGGGTGAAAGGTTATAAACTAACAGAATCACTGGTCATGTACTGTGGTTGGTACTTTGGATACCGAACGGATTCATTCTATCAGTTGAGAGTGCAAGATGCAAGTGTCATGGCTCGTTGCCAAATTTTGGATGCCTGACATCTAATGTCTTCCACTAGGGTTAACCAGCAGGGTGTCTTAGCATTCCATCTTTGATCCTATCATCATGATGCCAAGTTAAATTTCTAGCATCCACAACGCTACTATACATTCTCCTGAATCTTAGTATTATTGGAAAGTACCACAAAACCTTCACGGGAGATTTATTTTTCTTATATCGCTTCTCCCCACACTTGGGACATTCATCGAGGTCTGCATACTCCTTCCGAAATAAGATACAGTCACCCGGACAAGCATGAATTTTCTGATGTGTTAACCCGATGGACTTGAGCATTTGTTTAGCATCATATGCTCTCTTAGGCAATACATTTCCATCAGGCAATAGACCACTAACTGCTTCCATCATACTTATGAAGCACGCATCGGACAACTGGTGAGCTGCTTTTAGGTTGAACAATATCAACACAGCTGACAGTTTTGTTGCCTTCTTACACCAAGACCACAGTGGTAATCCAGCAGAATCCCTTAACTTCTCTGACATATAAGGGTGATCTCGCAGATCATCGTCATCCCCACTCGATGTATCAACAGTCGGTACATCATCGAAAATATCTGCATCCACTGTATCTTCAAACCTAAAGACAGTTTCTAGGTTGCTTGAGCTACATCCATCTCTTCTCTCACTATGATATGTCCAAACGGTATATGTTTTATCAATACCGTGAATCATCAAGTGGTGGAACAAACTTTCTCGACCACTAATGGTTTTTCCATTCATACATTTCCAACACGGACATGGAATGTACCGAGGGTCGGTGCAGTGTCTAATTGCATGATTACAAAATTCTTCCACCCCATTCTTATACTCATCTGATAATCGATCTGCCCGAACCCACTTTCGATCCATATAGAACTAGAGATGCCTATAGGAAAGACAATATGAAGACTGTTTCTTAAAGTATTAAACCTAAAAGCATATCTAACCATACTTAATCTACATTCATTTTAATTTTCTAATTTTGAAATCCTTCCAATTTTTGACTCATTCACAATTTTTGTTGCTTCTCAAGACAATATGTATCCTAATGTACCATCATTAATCATCTAATTAAAGAAACACACTGTCCATTCATTAAATTAATAACCAAAATATATCCTACTGTATTAATCCTAATTTATGCTTAAATCCTCACACATGCATATTATCAAACACCTAGAGTGCATTATTCATCTCTAACAAAATGTTCATCTCTAACACTAACAAAAATTAATTCAAGCCACTAACAACAATTAATCCAAGCTACTAACAACAATATAATTAAACCAACATTAATCCCACACTAACAATAATTAATCATAACAAATTAGATATATATATATACTAAACACACACACACACACACACACACATATATATATATATATATATATATATATATATATATATATATATATATATATAAATGTGTTTATATATATATGTTTGGGATTAATTGTTAGCATATATATATATATATATATCCTAATAATAATTAATCCCAAACAAATATATATATATATCCTAACAATTAATCTCAAACATATATATAAACACATTTATATATATCCTAACAATTAATCCCAAACACATATATATATATTCTAACAATTAATCTCAAACATATATATAAACACATTTATATATAAACACATTTATATATAAACATATATATAAACACATTTATATAAATGTGTTTATATTAACAATTAATCATAATATATATATATACTAACATATACACATGCAATATATATATTGTTGGTCCCGGTGAAAACGAGGTCTTACACGTGTATGGAGGGGGGGAATATACGTGTTCAGTGTTTTTAAAACTTTTTCTTACTGAGGTCAGCTTGGGTCAGATAATCCTGAAGATTAGGTTCTGAGAAGCACAAATCGCTCCGAGTCAAAGTCTAATGAGATTGATCCCGAGCCGCCAGGATACCTCGGATAATCCCAACCGAGTCCTCGAGTGTCGAGAGATCCCGAAGTTGCTTGGATCGATAACTAACTTCATGAACCCTCGTAAGAGCACGCTCAGATTTGGTAACTATCTCTGTTCTAGCTACTCGCCAGCGAATGGTTGGCCCTTAGTTTATACTCGTTTTAAGCTTTTTTGAAAACCTTCCCTTTATGAAATAGTGATTAGGGCCGTGATTCACTTACGCAACGATTGGATTGATTCCAACCGAATATCGAAGGAAAAGTATGCTTTCAAAATCAAGTCAATGCAGACAGATAGCGTATAAGGAAAGCAATAAAGAACACAAAGAATTATAGTGGTTCAGAGACTCAAGCTCCTACGCCCCTCTCCCCGACTCTTGAGAGAAATTCACTATCAACTTCGAGCTTTTCGACTACCTCGTAGTTTACTTACTCAACTCGCCCCGAGTTTCTCGACTACTCCACGAGTTTACTTACTCAACCCGACCTTGAGCTTTTCGACTACCTCCGTAGTTTACTTACTCAATCACACACAAGCTTTCAGACTACCCCTGTAGCTTACTAACTTCTCCTCTAGAGTTTTCTGACTATTCCGCGTAGTTTACTAACTCTTTACAACTCTTTTCACCAACAAACACACTCCAACTACCTTCTCAAGGGTTTGGGGTTTCTTGGTTGGTTTCCAACTAGGATGAGATATCCTTTACAATAAAGCGCAATGCAAAGGGTTAGGATATCTCGACTAAGCTTTGGATAATTCTTATCAAGCTAGGCTTAGTATAGTGAGCTCTCTTCAATATCGAAGCACTTGGGAAATTCTAAGTGTTTCGAGTGCTTTAACTTTTACAAGAATAAGCTTGAGCTCTTAAGTTGCGTATAAATTTCCCGTCACCTTACAATGTAGAGGGTCACTAGTATTTATAGGCATACACCAAGGTCGCTCTTGAAAACTATCCGTTGGAGAGACAGCTTCGTGAGTTCCCTCTTATGGTGTGTGAGAAATGGCTATATTTAGGGTTTGAAACTCCCTAACACGTTTTAGGCAATAGCCTTTCATGTAGTCGGTCTTCACTTTTTGCAGTCTGGAACTTTTGTACATCTGACATCGTTTTCAGAGACCTGTCACTGTCAATGTCAGTATGGTACAGTGTCGTCTTCCTCTTTTTGACTTTTGTCTCCAATTAAAGGTACACACCTTCAACGGCTCTTTTTTGGTTACAAACTCTGAGTTTGATATATCCTTAACAACACTTCTGACTTAGTTCCTTTTGTCTGCATTTGAATGTCTTGGCAAATATCTATTTTCTAAGGAATCGCGATCTTCTCAGTATTGCATCCTTCAGATAGATATATTCAGTGCCTCGGAACATTCAGGTTCATACTGAGCATTCAGTACCTTACTGAGTCTTCAGTAATTACTGTGCCTTCAGTATTCTTGATCTTCTGTTCTCAGTCTTTAGTCTTGTGTCTTCAGAGTCTTCTGAGTCTTCAGGGTCTTCTTAGTCTTCAGAGTCTTCTGAATCTTTGTAGTTTATACTGACTGATGTACTGAGTCTTCGTGCTGAGTCTTCAGTTACTTAGTATCATACTGGGTCTTCAGTATCTCAGTTTCATCCTGAAACTTCGGATACTTCAGAAACATACTGAGTTCTTCAGAACCTATCCTGAACTATATCTGTTGACTATACATTCTGCAGATAATATCCTGACAATTCTAAAACTGAATCCTGACTCAACTATCAAGATCATTCTGAACATGTCATACTCAGGGGTTTTGGGATCTAATCAAAATCATAAATCTTTATTAAAATTCATCTCCCAACAATTTCCCCCTTTTTGATGATGCCAAAACCTATCGTGTTACAAACATATAACCTATACTCAGGTTTCAGTTTATCCTATTACAAGATTGGTTGTCTCCCAACAATTTCTTAAATCAGAGAATCTCCCAACAATTTCAGAGTTTCTCAACAGTTTAATCATTCAACAATTTCTTCAGTAATGAATCTCTTTAACTAGTTCATTACCAAATACTTAAACAATTTCCCCCTTATCAACATACAATCAGTTCAGAGACATTCATTCATGCATATCAAAATAAAAGACATGTAAATAAGATAATGAGATATTATCTTTTGAGCATAATGATAAATCTTCATTGATGATTGGTATCCCATTACATATTACAATGATTTTATCAACAAAATAAAAAAGGCAAAAATTTAAAGATTACAGAATCTTCTGAGTCTTCAGTCTTCTGATTTGGCTCTTCAGTCTTTTGCTCTTCAGTTTGCTTCATTCTCAACTTCATCAGCGGGCACCTCCAAGTCGAACATTCCGAAAAATCTCTTCTTCAGCTCATTTCTTTCCTTGATGATGTCCGGTCTGTTTCCTGTTAGACCCAACTGACCAGCATACTGAGCAATCTCTTGAGTAATGGCCTTCTCATTCACCAAGCCATTATCAAGTCTTGGAGGTGGATAGGGATATGGACCAGGGGCTACTATCTGTACCTCTCCTTCATCTGCAAAGTTAATCCAGCTCTGTAGATACTTTGGGTAGAAGATAAGAAGGTATTCAATGAAAGCTTCATTCTGATCTGAGCTTTCCCCTCTCCATTCCCTGAGAACATCATAATTGAACCAGAAGGTTCTCTTGACTTCTTCCCACATATCGTTGAGTTTGATAGGCATCCATTTATCAATGTGGGGCCATTTTAGTGCTTTTTGATGTTCCTTTCCTCTTTCATAAACTTCCGAATTCACTCCTTCGCTTACGCTCTTCGCTCTATCTTCTTTACGATCACAGACGCTCCCGAGACCGGGACTTTCTTAGCTTGTTCTTCTTGGAGTGTCTTGAGCATTTCTCGTGTTGAAGACTTTCTTCCGAGGTTGAGACTTCGAGATACCCTTTGGTTATTCTGTTTCTTCATCATCGAGAATCGGTTTTCTCTGGATTGGCTTAGAAAGCCTTTGCGCGTTTGCTTTCGGGTTGAACAACTCCCAAGGCTTTCCTCTTCATAGGTGATTCGGTGGCTGGCTTGTTCCAACCTTTGCTAAGCTTTCGGTTTCTCTCTTGCAACATCAAGCATAACTTCTTGAAAATCGAGTGTAGATAGGCTTTTTCTACTGGCGAACTTCAACTTCTCGGTGGCCGACTTCTTTAAAGGCTTTTGCTAGATTATACATTTCAAACATCTTTCGAGCCTTCTTCTCCAAAGTCGTGCCATGAAATTTACGAGATCTTGACTTATTTTCCCCCTTCTTGGCACCATAATTTGGAAGAAGTCCGGAGAGTCTTTGTGTCCATGTGATATTGTTCTTTGCTCACCTGTGAACTTCTCGTGCTATCTCGATCTTGTTAAATCTTCCGGCCCTCCTTAGATGGTTCTTGCCACGGAAAATTCTTGAGATAAGTGGGCAAAGCTGGCGAAGAGTGCTTCCTTGAACATCTGTCATCTTGGTCATGAGCATTGAGCTCATTTCCTCAACAAGACTTGATTAGCACCTCATTCTTTTCGCGGTTTCACCTCTAGAAATCAGAACTCTCTGCGGTGTTTACGCTTGATTCATCACATAACTCGGCCTTGACTCCAGAACTTCTCATTCAAATTTTTCTTCCATGGAGGTCATCCGGGTGGTCGAGTGTTTTGAATTTGCACTCCAAGAGTGACTAAGATCATCCATCTTTTGAGCTTGATTTCCATCTGAGCAATCTTGATCATCATTAGCTCAACCTTCTCAAGTTTCTCTATCAAAGGAGCGAGATCAATCTCGGGAATCTTACGCACCTCTGTCTTTGTTTGATCATCTGAGCTTGACTTCATTCTCGAGCTCGATCTCCAATCGAGCCTCGGTTTGAAGAGTACTAACATCGATCCCGATTAGTAATAGAAGTCTCCTTTTCATACGAGGCTGTTCGCCGGCATCTCCTGTTGGTCCCCATCTCCATCTTGAGATTTGTCTCATTTGCTTGGGGCACCAACTTGATCGCTCTCCTCCCAACTTCCTTTGAACGGCTCATCAAAATCGGAGTTTTTCATCTGAGCTTTGTCGCCGAACCACGAGAAGTCGGTCGAAAAGGCATCTCCTCATTCCACCAGTCTTCCTCTCAAAGCGGCAATATCAAGCATCTCGGGAAGAGTCGATTGAGGATGAATCTGATTGTCCTTAATAAGAAGAACATCTTGCGATCGGTATGAAATTTGAGCTCGGGGTATCGGTCAAGTATGAACCGTTCCCTTGCTCCTCCACTTTCGCCTTCTTGACCTCGCCCTTCTTCCATCTCGGGCTCTCGGTTCGGTTGAAAACTACGCTAAGGGATCAAAAGTAGATCCTTTCGAGGAGCTCATCAAGAATATTCTGCTCACTGAGTCTCGTGACTATCCGAAGTTTGTGCGGTTAGGTCCTTAGTTTTCATCCGAGTGGGTTACGAGGGCTCGAACGGCATATCCTCGGTTTAGTCTCGAGTTGGCTCGTCGATCGAGCTTGCACATCTTGGATCGACTCGGGGCTCTTACTGTTCGAGCTGCATATCTAAGGTAGGCATTTCGAGGTCTCGAGCTCCTTTAAAAATTTCTGCGAAATTTTATATCAGTCCGAGCGATGTCTCGAGCACCTCAGAAAAGACCTGCTCCTCAGTCTGATCTTGTGTCCTGGAGATAACCTGAGCCAACACTTGTAATGGTGAACTCTGAGCAGTTTGGCCCTCAGGTTGAATCTCTTTAGAATCACTTCCATCTTCTTCGGTGAGAACCACCAATCTTCTGCGTTTTGGAGCAAGATCCTTCTGTTTCAACATCTTTGCTCCCTGCTCCATCTTTGCCTCCAACAACACCTTCCCCCTAGTTTGTTGGGTCTCTTTTTCGGCATTTGAAGGTGATTCTACCTTCTTTTTCTCTTCCTCGATGACCGCTTCCTTGCAAAGAATGGGTTTATGGAGAATTTTGGACTTAGGGAATGGGGTCGAATTGGCGAAGATATCCTCCTCCTCTCTGCACATCTCCAAAATGTAAGCAATTTTGGTGGCATGGTGGATCTTACCTTTGATTGAGAACACCCCGTCAACCTTCCTCAAAACTTTGGTCTGCTCACTCACCGTCTGAATCAGGAATTTCAGCCATTTGAAATCTGTGGTGGGTGAGGCCTCTATCGCCGCCATCAATCTGAGCTTGGTCTTGACCGCTCAAAACTCCCCAAGAAGATTCATGATGCACTTGCTCACAATATCCATCAACACACGATATTGTGGCTTTAAGTGCCTCTTATGTAATGTCGCCTCAAACTTAACAGGATTCTCAGCAATCCTATCTAAGTACTCCTGCTCTCTACCTGACATATACGTCGTAGGATCCTCTCCTCTATCACAGAGCTCAAAAACATCATTCAAATTTTTCGGAACTATATACAGATCCCTCTCAAAATCGACGCATTTGGATGAATGCTCTAAGTGTGATCTGCTTAACTTAGAATGCATCTGACCCTCTTCATCTATCTTCAAATTCTGAGATGAATTGATTACCTCTTTTCGCAAACTCCCGTCCGGGCCGGTTTATGACTAGTTGAGTGAGTTTTATCGAATCATATATGCAGAGCCTCCTCTTCTGGCTTTGAATTGGTTGTGCTTTCAAGTGAGACAACGAACTCATACCACGGCTTGTTGGTTTCGGCTAATCTCTCGAACAGGGTTGGAGCCATTTTAGAGTTTGATTGAAGAAGTGAAGCTTTAGGGTTTGGAGAATTTCTGGGCAAAAGGGGATTTATAATTGCAGAGGATTTGGAAACGAAGGGTTTGATAAAAATTTGGCTTGAATGGCTGATTGAGGTTTATATAGCTTTGAGATCGTGGGGAATCGTGTTGGTTAGGTGAGTAACAACGGTTGAGATTAATCTCTGATTAATCAGGTATACGAACCGACGATCTCCGAAAAGTAAGCCGCCAAAACATCCTCATTGGTCATTAATGTAGCAGAGAGCATTAAATATTTATTGACCTTCTTCGAATTTAAAACGATCCCCCTAAAAAAAAAAAAAAAACATTCCTCAGGTGTTTTATATTTATTGCGAATGATTACTGAATTTTACTTAAGCAATAAATGGATCGCATGAGTCATTACTTCTTCAGACCAATTTCCCTCTATCAGTCTTACTGAGTACTAACCTTGATAAAATGTCAAGATAATCTTCGAAAATCGAGTTGGTTCAAGATATGCTTCCGAGCTCGAGACTCGGCCAAGATTTCCATTTTATCTCGAGCTTCTCGGAAGGATTACGAGAAAACTTCATACATCCGAAAACCTTCAATTTTTCGGATTTTACTCTATACACTGGTTCTAACATCCCTAATTCAATGAAAGTTCTCGAAATCTTGATTCCGCCAAAGGTTTAGTCAAGATATCAGCTCTCTTATCGGATGAATTTTCTCCATCCTTATGTCCTTCTTCTCGACATGATCTCGATGAAGTGATGTCTCGATATCCACATGCTTGCATCCGGTGTGCAATACCGGATTTTTGTGAAATAGCAATGGCACTATTATTGTCACAAAAAATTGGTACTTCATTGGCTACAACTTTATAATCCCTCAATTGTTGTCCGAGGCAAAGAATGCGTACGCAGCCTTCCTCGCAGACCATATATTCACTTCAATTGGTACTTGTTGCTCATCGAGGTCCTGTTTTCTTCGAAAACCAAGATATCAGCTTGCTTCCTAGAAATTGACAAGTTCCTGAAGTGGACTTCCTGTCAATTCTGCAACCTCCATAATCAGCATCTGAGTAACCACTTAACTCTAGGTTATCATCAGCTGGATACCATAATCCTCTATTCACTGTTCCTTTAAGATATTTTAATATCTTTTTGGCAGCCTCCATGTGACTAGTCTTAGGATTAGCTTGGTATCTTGCACATATCCCAACAGCAAATGTTATATCCGGCCCACTTGCTGTGAGATAGAGCAATGATCCAATGATTCCTCTATAATCGCATTATGACTTTACCGATTTGCCTTGTAATCGGGATCCATCTTGTAGTTAGTATTCATGGGAATCCTAATCGTATTGCAATCTACATACACCATATTTCGCAATCGGATCTACGGTGTACTTTGCACGGTTGATGAATATTCCTTCCTTTGATTGTTTCACTTGAAGTCCTTGAAAGAAATTCATCTCTCCCATCATTGACATCTCAAACTTGCCTTTCATCAGTGTTGAAAACTTTTCACACAGCTGATGGTTTGGAGATCCAAAAATGATGTCATCAACATATATCCCGAACTAGTAAAATATCTTTCCCATCCTCTATCCCGAAGCGAGTTCTATCAATCAATCCCTTTGACAAAACCATGGTCAAGAAGAAACCGAGAAAGAGTATCATACCATGCTCGGGTGCTTGCTTAAGACCATACAAAGCTTTTCTTATTGTAAACTTGGTCATTCATTTTGAAACCAATAGGTTGTTCCACATAAATCTTCTTTACACACCGTTCGAAAATGCACTTTTCACATCCATCCGATAGACCATGAACTTCATGTAAAGATATGCAAGAAACAATCGATGGCTTCTAGTCTTGCTTGGTGCAAAGGTTTCATCATAATCCAAGCCTTCTTCTTGGGAATAACCTTGTGCAACTAAATTGCCTTGTTTCTTACAATGTTGTTGTTTTCATATCTTTTGTTCTTCAAAACCCACTTGGTTCCAATGACATTGTGCTTTTCCGGGTCTATCTACTAGCTCCCATACTTCATTCCTCGAGAATTGATTCAAATTTCATCTTGCATGGCAAAGAATCCAAAGGAGAATCTTGTAGAGCTTCAACAATCTCAAAGAGGTTCTTTCTCGATAGAAGCAGCAGAATAGTGCACTCTCTCCATGGAACCTTCTAGTCTTAACACCTTCAGGTTAGATCACCCACAATCTCGACTTGTAGGATGACTATCTAACCATTTCCTTCTTGATGTTCCCCTTCAATGGTATCCTCAACATTTGAAATGTTAGGTTCGATTAAATCAGCAAACTCAGGAACAACAAAAGAGAGAAAGGGAATCATCTTCCTCGGAAATTTATTGAGAACATTGTCGAGACATTTGTTCCCCTTTGGTTGATAGATTGAGAATTTGCCTCATTTGTGACCACATCTTCATTGGCATCGTGCACGAGTCCGAATCGTGTGTCTGCTCAGATTGGTCACCTTTGAGTGTTGGTTTTCCGAGTCTCACCATCCCGATTTCCATCCTGAACTTCTTTATTCGAGTCTGAGTCACTCCAATCATAGATAGTGACCCGACTTCTTTTTTTCGTGTTCAATTGGATGATTTATCTTTCGCTTTCAGCTTAATCTTGTGATCCTCTTAGTCGGTTCATTTGCATCATGTTCTGTTTCTTCCGAACACAAACAGATTCATCAAAAACAACATGAGGTGTTTCCTCCACAATAAGAGTCCCACTGGGTTGTAAACTCGAAGTTTTTCTTGACTTGAGAATATCCTAAGAATATTCCTTCATCGACTTTTACTATCAAATGTTTTCAACGATCTTTACCATTATTGTGTATGAAAACTTGCAACCAAACACAAAAAGAAATAAACAAGAGGCTTCCTTTCATTCCAAAGCTCATAAGCCGTTTTGCCTTGACTTTTTGTCAAGATGGATCTATTCCGAGAGTAGCATGCAAAGGTTGGTTACCTTCAAATTTCAAAATCTTTTAGAATATCACCAAACTATCATTGTCCTTTGCAAACTTCTTTCGTAGTTTAGTTCGTTCTTCTTTCAAAGAACACCATTATGTTGAGGGTCCTTGCAAACCGATGTTTCATGTAGAATTCCATTTGTTGCACAATAATCGAAATGATATGATTTATAAACTCGGTTCCTTTGTCGATCCGATTTTGACCACACTCGATTTTTCTCAATAATCGAGCCTTTTCAAGAACTCTTTGCAACTTTATTCCAGCTCTTTCTTCGAGTAAGAATATGACCTAAGTATATCTTGAGTAGTCATCAACTACTACAATGTGTATTTCCCGCCATTAGTGCTCACAGTGTTATAGGACCAAAGAGATCCAATATGCAAAGAATCAAGTATTCTTTTCAAGAGAAACTTCAACTTTGCTTTTAAATGATGCTTTAACTTGTTTTCCTTTCTCGCATCGCGATCACAAATGTGTTCTCATCGAACACTTCATTAGGGCAACCCTCTTACAAGAGCTAATCTTGCAAGCTTGTTCAGGGTTTTGAAGTTTAG